>JALLPH010001159.1:0-11798 GCA_036939855.1 Cyclotella choctawhatcheeana
GACAAGACACAATATTAGCTCCGGGAGATAAGGGACTACATCCCATTATCTGATAATAATATGTTGTATCACTCAAGTAGCATTAGATTTGAGGCGGCCTTCAAATCATACTACGCACAGCCACAAATATTGAATAGTGGACAGAGTTCAAACTTACAGTGGCTGTCATCATGAGGATGACAACAAGGAGCATAGTTGCTTGGGAGTAGGGAAGCCAGTTCGCCGGGCTGGTGGTGTGGTTGGAAGTAATCATATTTTGATATGTTGATATGATGTAGGATGCGAAAGTAGATTGAATTGTTGGTGAGTGAGGCTTTCAAGCTTTTCTGGTTTATGAGCCAGCCATAGAATGAATGAGACCCAAAATAAAACCGATGGCATCTTGTGATTTGGTCTCTTGAGCTGTGCTCTTTGCTCTTCCAACACGTGGCTGTGCCTTCCTCCTGTGAACTGATGTCTACTGATGTGTTGCTCGCATCCACATGGCTATGAAGAAAACAGGCATATGTTGCTGTGCTTTTGTTTGCTGGTGTTCACGTACGTGGCTTCGTGAAGAAAACAGGCATCATAAAATGTGGCTGTGCTTTCCTCTGACGTTGCTGCCCCATCAGGTTTGACTGAGATGATGCACAGGTTGATGTATGATGTGGTGTTGATTATTCGTTGTTCGTCGGAAAGTGCCAATTGGTGGCACCAGAACTCTTCTTGTGAGAAGTCTTCCACCCTTCGCATGACTCTCATCGCCTGCTCCCTGGTAGCTAACGAATTCGACACAAGTCGGAGTGGCTTTCGTTTTTCTGAATGTCTTTTAACATTTAATTTATCTTACAAATAATACGTTGGGGGAAGAATGACCTATCATCTCAGCTCCTTTCAGACCTAACACCCTGTTATAACGACCATGGAGCCTGTGTGCTTCCATGCCCTGAGAGTGGCTGACAACTGTCTCCTTGCCTGGCTGGTTATGGGTGGTGCGCCAATAGGGGTGATAACTATTCTCCAGAGAATGAATTCTCCCAGCTCCTACTGTTGCCAGTAGTAGCTAACCCCGTGCGAGTCCAGTGTTAACCAGGTAGGAGAGAGTGTTCAGACGCGGTCCTATAGATAAGAGATGCAATTATAAACCCCCTCCGTAAATATTGAGTGTAGAATGTCGAAGGAAATGAATGGCACAAATCAGAAGGACTTAGCGAACAGAAGCATTCCTTTGACTGACGATTTGACTTGAGTATAGACCTGTCGCATCGGAAGGCCTGGCTCTGTTCCTCTTGCCTTCTCCCTTTTCCTCCAGCGTCCCATGATAGGTCAATGGTGTTCTGGTCCACTCCTTGATTGGTAGCTTCAGTGATCGCACCTCTCCGACCTGACCTCCATAGACTAAAATCATTGACGTCCGTAACTGGATTGATGACTCCAGGGAAGTGTGTTTTGACCTTGTCCAGCATATCGATGAGCAAAGGGTCATAGTGTCCGAGCTTCCTCTGCCTTCCTTCAGGATCTGCAAAGGCCCAGCCCACCGTCCTGTTTTCATCTACCACCAACCTCCTCACCATTCGCCTTATCCACTTCAGGACCGGAAGGCCCGACTTGGTCTGGCACGGGATGGGGATGCAATGCCACCTCAGATCCCCTTCCCCTTTGAACTTGCCCCTGAGGGTGAGCATTATAAACGGCGTTTCATCCGAGGTAGATTCCTCCCAGAAGGTTAGCAAGCCTTGAAGTGAAAGAAGAGGAACCTCCTCTCCTCTCAGGCAACCACACGTCTCCATCAGAACGAACGCCATCAACTCTTCTACTTTCTTCAATTCATCCTCATCTACCGAGTTGTCCCATACGTCCTGTGCAACTTTATCCAACGCATGAATGATTGCTGGTGTGAACGCCTCATTCTGCTTCCGAATCTGTCCCATCCGGAGTTTTGCTCCCAGCTTGAACCTGACAAACCATTCGCCCGCCACTACACAGTTGGTTGCATGCACCTTCTTCTCATCTTGGGCGTAAAGGGTGTCTGACATATACTGGGACCCGGCGGAGTACACATTATTGAACCATGTGGGAGTCTTCCTCATAGAGTCATACTGAAGGTGGCCGGCATATTTTCCTGGACGTAGAGAAGAATTGAGTGTGACCAGCGCGATGGCCATTCCAACTCTGTCCTCCAATTTTGACCAACCAAGTTTGGGTAGATAATCGTACAACTCCAAGGTGAACTCTGCGGACTGGGTGTCCATTACAATCCGATTTAAATTTGACCTGACCGTGCTCTCAGCTCGGCTCCAGCAGGCGTCTAAGTTGGCTCGCCTTATGCACATAAGAGTGTGTCCATCCTTGGAACTGGTCAATTCGGGATCTCTCTTGTTAATGTTTCGGAAGTGACAGAGGTCACACTCGAAAGGGATACCCATGAGGTGATCGCCATTCCTCACAGTGGTTTCAGCTCTTTATGTCCGGAAGATCCTGGTACACTTTCTACACAAATCACGTATGTAGAATCCTGGTACAAAACGGCGTAGACGGCTAGCCATTTCGGTTTAGGGGGCATAATCATGCGTCCCCTACGTATTTGAAAGTAAAATTACTAGCTTCGCCCCCTGTTACCAAAATTTGGTTCCCCCCTCACAATCACCGCGACATCAACACCTATCGACACCATGGTATTCGGAGCCGTTCCTCAGTCCTGATCGCATCATCGCTCCACCCCCTCATCCGATGGCATATGCCGATTGTCTGCCAACAGCGGCCGCATGCTTCCGTTGCAGCCATCTGACCGCATCTCCTCCGAATCCAGCCTCAGGACGAATAAATATCGGAAGCGTGACGAATAAATATTCGAAGCGTGACCGAAGAATAAATATCAGAAGCGTGACCGGAGTAGCCTGATAATTATATACATATGATTATGAAGAATCAATAAATATTGTAGATTAATTTGTATTAAGTTTATTTATTATTCAAACTCAGCCACACCAATGTAAATATTGTCCACATCTGAATTTCGAAATAACATGTAAATATAATTAAAGGAGGAGCAAAGATTATATTTTGTATATATACATATATTTTTTGACGCATTTACCTTGCTTTGGATTGCGATTTTGGTTTGGTCCAGGCATAGAGGTTGATTGTTGATTTTCTGCAATGTATGATGCCACGTCTTATCTCTGTCTCATTGATTCGGTGCAAATGACATATGAAATGTACCATTACATTTTGCATCATTGTTTCATACTTCTTCAGCTTCATTGGACCGCCAGTACAGAAGAATGTGATGATGAGGTCATACATAAACAGCTAACTTAAGGTTAAAAGGACATTGAATACATTCATCTCACACGCATGACACATGCATAATATAACAATCAGCCACCGCGGACAAAACATCCAGACATCAAGCTAGTAGTACAAATATATGACTGACTTACAAATACAGTTCATTGTTACCGAAATTTGATTGGGCTGTGTTTGCGAATAAAACATCAAAACAACACGTACATCACAATGCATTTGAACAGCTGTGTCGTAACGTCAAAAATGTGCAGACAAACGAGGGAAATAACACGGCCCGAGACCAACTGCGATAATACCCACCACGCATAACATTGCGTCAATGCATAAGGCTAACAGGATCAAGTGGTAGCGGAGTCAAACAATGATATATATTGCGATGATGAGCCACACTTTAATAACACGAGAATGAGTGACATTTTGCTTACCTTCTGGCGGCAGGGCAATTATCGTGATGGGTGATGGCTGATCAATACGCCGAACTCAAGGCTCGCTCGAGAAGGATATGAACCAATGGATCCTGAATTGGGCGGATTGATCACTGAATACCAATCAAACGCCAATGGATGACATTGCGGCAGTGGAGCGGATCAATTGAAAGATGCCTGATTGAACGATGGCCGTCGCGCAAAAAATCGTTGTTGTTGGGGGCAACCTTTCGCGTCCGATCGCCATTATCCAGTCAAGGATACCTCAACGGATGACAACACTAACAGTTACTAGTAAAAATTAAGAGAAAGTTTCTTTATCCTGTAGAATCTACACAAAACATACTACGAAACCACTGTGTCCTCCCCTGCTTAAAGGCTTTTGCGTCGACGGCCTCTGCTTCTATCCCGTCTTCTTCCTCGGGTGGAGCCTGAACGGGAAAGGGATCGTGGGGGTGGGCGACATAACATTCCCCGCACCAGACATTCACGCACGGGGGGAAGCTCCCCCGCTGCATCAAGAAGTTCGAGCAGAACAGACCTGCTCCATTCTTCCGGACCTTTCCACATGCTCTGCAGGTACCCTTCCAGCTCATAAAGTTTTCTTGAGTCTGCTCTACTTTCCTTCCAAAGCTTAAATCCTTGTTGTAGTCTGTTTTCTGTGCGGGTCGCCTCTGTACCTCCTTTAACCAGCCACGGACCTTCGTATCTGTCAACAAAGGTTAAAGGAAACACTATTAGAATAACCAAAGGTTCATGCATTTCAGCAGGCCAGAATGAAGGGAAGCAAGGGACAGTAAATACAACATCAGCATCTTTGCAGAGCTGCTTCCGCCAAAGGTGAGTCATCAGCCGAGGGACCACGAAAACATGAGGTAGTTGGGGGCGTGTGAGGTGATCGTCATTGAACATTTCCAGCACCGTGGGCATAGCCGTTGGTGGGGGGATCCATAGCCTGGGTTCCGGGATATCTTTCAGCCTGAACCAGTCAGCCGGGGCTAGCAACTTCAACCGGGAGCCTCCCCATGGGGAACCGTCTTTGTGCTGCCACCAAGAATCCACCCAGCTTTTAATTTTGTTGGGAACTCTGTCCTCCGCCGACTGGGCGAGAGGTAGAAAACTTAAAGGATGCGAGCTGGCTCTCATCATTCCCTCCAGGAGATCTCCTCTAGAGAGACCGTCAATTCCCGCAGCCTTCATCCTGGTTCCAGCAACGTGCACAACATGAATAATGCTGCCAGTACGCCTCTGCAAAAGTCTCAATCTCAAAATGAGGTCAGTGAGCTTCTCCGACGTCGAGTGCCCCTTATAGAAGCAGCCTTCATAAGCCATATTATCTGTAATGACAAATATTTCTTTGCCCGAAATTTTGCCTTCCTTTTCTAAAAGCTCCAAGCGTGTGGTTAGGTTGTTGTTCTCCCTATAATTTGAGCTCTCCTCTTGCATGTGCACACCATAATTGCCGGCCTCCCATTCGATAGGAGCCCTTTCTTCCCACAGCGCTGAGCCGAAACCCATGCCACTGGCATCTCCCATGAGATATGCTGCCGTGGTAAGGGAGTCTTGTGGTCTCAAAACCGAGACAGCTGGAGAGTCGGTGGAAAACAACTCCTGCAGAGCTTTCACATCCCGATATAGCCTGGGCACAGGAGTGACCCATTCTGGAGCTCCAGCCTCATCAGCAGTAGCCTCCGCATACTCCTCTGGTTGAACATCTATCCATTGTTCTCCTTCCCACTCCCATATGACAAACCGAGACTTGGGGCGCTTAGCTTTCCACCCGTCCCTTTTTCTGCCGGAACGCCAACTATCAATCGTGAGATGCAGACCCTTTAGATAGGGAGGCATCCAGTCGTAGGTGCGGGAGACATATATAGCAAAACCTCTAATTTGTTCCAGCCGTTTGTGTGGGACCCGTTTGTCAGGTCTGGCCTCCATCAACTCAGCCAGCTCCTCGATCATAGCTTTCATCTTGTCCCATTTCTTTTGGGAAACGAGTGCAACCAAACTGCCATCCGTGTGAACAACACTACCAGCCCACGGTCCTGGAGTTTTCGTAGGCGAGGTCCGCTTTCGAGAGGCATCCTGCACTCCCAGGAATGAGCACATGGAGCAAAACCTCCTCGCTGCCATCCAACATTGATGAGCGCTATAACCAGTGGGCCTTCCATCATCTACATACAAAAACAGATCACTGGCTAGGTGGCCATCCTTCCGACACTTGTAGACCCAGGGTAAGGTGGGATCATACCCGAACTGACCAGGCAGGTTGAGCTTTACTTGGTCCCACTGAAACGGATTGTTTTCATCCAGGTGATCACCATACGCCATCTCTTTTGCTATAAGAGCCATCTGAATGCTTCTGTAGGGGGAGTCCCGCAGGCCCATCCAGTTTCGTTCCCACCTCTCCCACCTCCGAGTCCGGCCCTCTTCCCATTCTGGCATTTTTGTTAAAGGGGGGTCATGGTGGGGGAGGTCTCGCTCCGTAGTTTTGATATGCGCCACATCCACTCCTGAATACGGTCGCAACCTTTCACCTAGCATAAAATTTGGGAACATCTCGCCGATGTCCATATCCGCCTGAAAATATCCAGCCATCAGACTCCTGACCACATACAAAATAATCGGGAGCCCGAAATGCGGGGCAAACAAGCAGTCATTGATACCCGAAGCGGTACCATTGTAAACCATTCTAATATCGGTTTCACCCTTCAATACGTAGAACCAGTGCATAAGGGATAGCACCAGCCCAACATTGATGTAGAGTCTTTCCCTGACCTTTGAAAGCTTCTTCCAGACCTTGGTACGATCCTCCTCTGACTTGGGAGGCTTTTGAGCTCGCGTGTAAGTGGGAAGTTTCTTTGTGACAAAATGATCCTGGCCATCTCTCGCCCATTTCATGCGATGAGCTGGCCACCTCCAGAAGATGGGTCGAGAGCCTTGATGCCATTCCCACCACGAGCAGGCAGAAGCTTTTATGATACACTCGCGTGCCGGCTCCCAATTCTTAACTGCTCTAGGGTGCTCGAACATCTCCTGCAAATCTCGTGTGTAACTGTCCTTCCCGTTCTTCGTCCACTGGTAAGCTTTCCCCGTCCACCTTACATAGTTATTGGTTGTGGTCCGCTTCACCAAAGACGGGGGCAGCTTCTGCTTAATCCATCTCCAATACGAACGCCGAACATTACGCTTCCACCAAAAAAGCCCCAAAACTCTATAGGACTCTAAACGTGACCGCCACGCTGGGTGAAGCGGGTAAATCTGCGGGCATACCCCATTCCAGTTCGGAAAGCTACTCATGTACTGGCTGTCCCATTGAGCCGGAATGGTGTCCCGAAAATGATTCTCCCAGATGTAGGTTGGAACCTTCGCATCGTCAGCCTTCTGACCATCCTGCTTGCGAACTGTTGCATCCACTTCATCGAGATTCACAAAAAATTGCCCCCCCCCCCCATCATCCTCATCTAGTATGGGGCGCGGCGCAGGGGCCACCGATGGCAAAACACTGGGCGTTTGAGTGGGAGCCTCCGACGAGCCAGCGCTGGGCTGTGGACTAGGAGAATCATGCCGAAGTCGCTTAGGTGGTCTAGCATCCCAATACGTAAACCCCCCCCCGGATACAAACCGAACATAACACATCCGCCCCTGCGGCAAGGACCTTTGCTGGAGGCAAGCGTGTGAAGCGAGTGAGGGAGCTGCTGTGGCCCGCGTGTTGAAAAGCATCTTGGACCGAAATGGGAGTATTCCATAAATCAGAGATTTCAGCTGGCGTAAGTCGGCGCCTGCCCCAGCCAGACCGTGACATATGGGACTCCATGGTGACTAACTGAGAGGGTAGAAGCGGAACAGGGAGAAGACCCCAGCAACCTACTGAACCGTCCGAGAGCTCAACCACCTGTTGTGTGGGACCAGACTGAGAGGAGGGACAAGCTGCTACAGATGGTGTATACTCCCTGCAATTAAGAGAGTGGGAGATGGTGGACCATGGCCGCTGTTGCAGGATCGGGAGGGACTCCTGGCCACTGAAATCAGCCGACCGAACGAGCAGGGAGACAGTAAACCTACCATCTGTAGCCCCTCCGACCAGTGAATGAGGTAACGTGAGTGATTTGACCACCCAGCCGGGTGGAGGAGTCGAGCCTTCATAAGACATACCCTGACAGTGCGCAACCAGATGGGGACATGATACCGTTGTCCAATAACCTGTGGGGAAAGGAGGCAGGGAGTCCTCATCTGCAAAAACCATTGCAGGGGAGCCATGATCCGCTGGAAGCCGATTAACAAAAGCCGTCTTGGGGTAGAGGGCGGACATGACAGACCGAAACTCTGGTGAGGAAGGGAAGACCGCCCAACTGATGGTGAAGCCTAGAAGGTCGGCTACCGAAAACCAAAGGGAGGGTGAAGAGCCGCGGATGATGCATGGCCCGAGTGGGGAGTTCTGGAGGGGAATAGTTCCCCTCAGCACGCCATTGAGAGAGTCCTCCCGTGGGACCACACTGTGGACACCACACCGCAGGGCCGGAGCTAGCTCAAGAGAGAGAGAGGATGCAGGTTGTGAGAGATACCAATCAGACCAAACCATCACTGCAGGCTGGGGCGGGCAAAGGAGCGTAAACATATAACTGCATAGTTTAAGTTTAGTCCTGCCCACCCCTCATCATAAGTGTGCTCCGCTGCCCGGCGCCAGCTCCACTATCCCTCGACCGCGTTGGCATCTGCGTCATCAGTATTATTCTTCTTGCGCCTGTCAAACTTCTTCTTCTTATTTGGAAAATCCTCAGCCCCGTCAACCTTCAACGAACGCTTCCACTGGTTGAACGAAGAGACAAAGCGGTCATGATCACTCCTCATAGACGTCGCCTGCGTTTCAGCCCGGGTGGCGGCGGACACTGCCCTCTGCGCCTCTGAGATAGCCCTCTGAGCCTTATCCTCCACTGGAGCGAGCTCCCCTTTACGAAGAACTGTAGTCAAGATGTAGCTCGTCAACTTAGGCGCGATGCGGGGGTGTTCACGGTAAAGATTATGCTGGAAGGAGTCATGGACGCGAAGGGCACTGAGCGAGGCCCACATTGCCGAGGAATTGGCCAACATGGGGTCAGCGTAATTGTTGAGATTGCGTGCCCCAGCCCTGACACGAGAGACCTCCTGACAATAAACTTGAACCAAAATGAGGACTTGCTGCCACGCTTCCGCCTTCTGTTCACGGGTGTAAGAAGTGCACATGCCACAAGCTTTAGCCAAAAGGTTGCGATAAAGCTCGCCCATCTCCTTGAGGAAATCCATGACAGCGGTGGATGCACGATCCCGTAAGAGATCCAAAAAGGAAAGCAAGCCCGGATGGGTAATGCGAAACAAAGCTGAGGCTTCGGTGCGAGCCTGGGGGAGTAGATCACGAAGATTGACCTTGACGTAGTTAAGAACCCCCGACTCGCCGTCCTCTCCATCGAAAAGCTCAAATGTCTTAATACCGTCGAACAAGGTAGTGAGCTTAGAGGCGTCTGCTCCCGGACCCGGGGCCGCGCCACCACCAGAGAAAATTTCGGGAATCGTAACTTCGTACGAGGCCATAGCTGTAAGGCGAGAACTGGTGAGGTTGGTCTTCATGGACAATACCGCCTGATCGCCAACCTCCTTGTGAGTCCGATGACGGTGAAGCAATGCTCCAAAGAGGTGGAAAGGGTCGAAGATGAATTCCCAAATAGCGGTAGTAACGCCCCACTCCGACAGCTGTGCTGCACAGTCTTCAGCGCTTTCAAACTTCCAACTTCCAAGAGACACTGGACCCTGCCCGTCAATAGCCTGCTTCATTACCTTGAGTTCATCCTGGGTTTGGCGGCGCAGAGCATCCATTTCGCCCCTCATAGACGCCATGACGGAGGAATCCGAGGCAGAGGGGCCTTGCTTCAGTGCAGGGATTTGGGAGATAATATCTCGAATAATGTCATACAGCCCAGACACCTCCCCTTTCGTAGAGGCTAGTTCCTTGCGTAACTGATCGATAGACTGTCCATGAGTGTCAACCTTGTTAATCACACCTGTCGAGCTGAAGCCGTGGACGATATTCTGAGCTTCTTGAGCGGCCTTCGAGGCAGTGAGCGAGGAAGCCACCGCCTGATCAATGGAAAGGCCATAGGACGTGAAGTTCTGCTCACACTTCAGTAATGCAGCATGATGAGCCTTAAGAGTCTCGCGATTAGCCGTCACCGAAGCATCGATAGAAGAAGCGTACAAATGTGTAGCTTCAATGTCGCCGTAGCACGAACCCATGGAAGCGCCGGGGTCCGAGGGGATCCCGACCCTGGAAGAGAGTTTAGTCATCTCAGCGTACACATCAGCAAAGGACGCCTCGGCCGCCTTGAAACCTCCTTTTACACTTTTCGCCAGCTCCTCGGGGGGGAGCATCGGCCTTCTCCTTCAGCGGCCCTTTAATCAATTTTGGGGTCTTAGGAACCACCCCTTTCGGTACGAGGCCATCTTGCAGCAATCGATTGCTCTCAGCTTCCGTAATGAGCTCAGAAGGGGACGTCGCTGCCGAGTTAGAACGAATGTGGTTGAAAATGCTCGACCAATTAGGGGGATTGTACATTTGTTTCGCGTACATTGCCCAGAGCCCGCTCTTGGAAGCGATATCATCCGGTAGAGAGGGGCTAATTTGCACAGCCTCATTCTTCGTGAGCAAATACCAGGTCATATCCTTAAGAGGGGTCTTGACTTTCTTGTGCTTGCTAAACTTGCACTCAGAAGAGCTAGAGACGCATACTAGCCCTTTACTTCCAATCGTACCCATGCACAGATCCGTATGCTCATCCTTCACGTACAGCCAAGCACGGCACGCCGAGGGATCGTTTTCTTCAGCAGCAATGATACCGCGTGTTGCTTTGGGGTCAACAACAGGAGTGGAGATCTTCAACTGACCCAGCTTCGTCTCCTCTAACGCCTCCGGGGTATCCGGGCGAGGCTGAGATGCCACCGGGGTCTTGTAGGCCGACTTCAATTGAAACAATGAGCTCAGGCCACCCTCATCTCCCTTATCTTGTTTTGGGGTCTCGAGAGAACTGAAGAGACCCGATGACAAAGCTTGCGCAACTCCTCGTACACCTCGAACAGTAGCAGTAGTGCTGGCAGTGATGCCCGACACTAGAGAATAATCGTCCCGGGCTTTATCATCATACTGATCGTCCCAAGAATCGTTGCTATCCGACCTATCTACGATCGCCACGCGTTTCTTGGCCACCGACGGGAGGTTTCCAGCTTCTCGTTCACCTAGACTCGAAGACACGTTAGTTCGTACAGGCGTGGGATGTGCGGAAGTTGATCGAAGCACCGCGGAGGACCCAACCGATTCATATGCGGAGCCAAGCGAATACAGCGACGGATCTACCCCCACCGATTCACCATCCGTGGTCGGACTGAGCATGGTCGACGCCGAATCACCATCAACCCCCCCCGGAAACAACAATATACTCTCAGAAAAATCAAGGCCAGTGAAAGTGAACTCACCATCGTTCGCTCCGGACAATCGAGAACTGGTCAAACCCACCCCTGCCGTAGAAGATGCAGCAGCCGAACCAGACGCGGCGGCGGACGTAGCCGACGACGTGGCCGTTGGACGATCGACCGCGAGGTTGAGAGACTGGCGTAGAGCTGCGATAGATGAACGAGCCTCGGGAAGAAGAGCGTCGTCGGAAGAGGACGACGGGCGAGGCATGACGGCGAGTTACGATGAATCGATGAAGAGAGGGGTGGAGAAATGACGATGATTGAATGAATGAGACGAACGTATGGGAGGGGAATGAAAAATTCCATGCTGCAGCCTGCCTCCACGGGATGTACAGTCCCCCGTAACCAGGCGCCATGGTAAAATCAAATCCAACATTTTTCACAAGCCTGATAATCCGAAGAAGTGAGCATTCAGGGCTCATCTTCTCGGCTGAACGTCGGTGCGTGTGAGCCAACTTTGGCGGGGTGCTTATGCCTCATTGGCATTGCACCAGTGTTTCAAAAAAACATAGTTCCAGAATTAAAACACACAGACTTCAAATCTCAATAAAACTAAAAAAACAAAAACACGACTTTTTCAAATCT
>JALLPH010001160.1:0-20009 GCA_036939855.1 Cyclotella choctawhatcheeana
CTGTCATATCTCCTCCTTCCGGGCTTATGTTGGTTGTATTTATCTCGAGACGAGCGAGAGACATCCGGTGATGGTTTGGCTGTATTCTGCTTTTTTACTTCGCGTATGACCATGTAACGCCCGTTTAGTGGGCGGCTGTATGTTGGTCGACCCCTGGTACGACCAAATTTGAGCCGGATTTTTTTTTGCAGTGCAATGCTCAATGCTCTTCATGTTTCATGTTTTGAATCTAAAAACTAGATGATACAGAGTTGGTGCAGTCGGAGAGATGACAGTGGATCCACATAATCCCTTCGATCAAAAGAAGTAAATCAGGTGTTCTGCACTGTGCAGTACAAATCTCCGAGAATATGAAAATGCTCGACCATAATATGATTACTGCACTATTATCTCTTCTCTTACTGCCATCAATAGCATCAGCTCTCAACGGCAACGGACGGCAGGCATTTGTAACCTACGACGGATGGAAGGCATTTGAACTGGTGACACAGGGTGACAAGTTGGACGGATTTGAGATGCCGGGGAATATGGATGGGATTGGGGTGAGTTTTGAAGTTCATTTTCATTTTCATTTCTTGAATTGACATTGTGTGATTAGTATCTAAACTGTCTTATCCAACGCTACAATCTACTTTGATAAGCAGGCATATTTGTTGGAAGGGGGAGATGAAATTCGAGTGCTTGTCAATCATGAATCGGTAAGCATGAAGAATATGCATTAAAAATGTACCCTCCTTGAGCAGCTTGCACACATCTCTATCTTATGAATTTTGAACTGATCAATACTTCTGACAACGAATCCAATTCTTTATTCTGGTGAAAATTTGCAGCCCTTTGAGTGTGACCTCAAAAACGACGCCTCGGTTACTGCATTAACACTCTCCAAATCTTCATTCGTAACATCTATACAAAGCATACTCTCCAGCAACACAATCAGCAGCGAGAATGATCCAATCGTAACCTCCATGTCACTTGCCTACGACTCTTTCCGATTCAAAGACGGAAGCATCGCCACCGCAAAAGATTTCAATTCCTTTCAATGGTTCTGCAGCGGATCGATACACAAACCAAATAAATTCGGGAACAATACCGGTTTCGTCGATCAAATGTACATCTTCGGAGAGGAGGCACCGGTAGAATGGGGTCACGGCCGTTTCTTCGCCCTGCATGATACGACACTTCATTTAATTTCGGGCGCGGGGAGCGGTGATGCCACGAGTTGGCAGGGTGGGGTGAATGGATTGCCGGAGGATGCATTGGAGAATATGGCCATGGTGGATACAGGTGAGACGGAGCATGTTGTGCTCGTTTGTAGTCCGGATTATGGGAGTAAGGCATTGAAGATTTATGTTGGAAAGAAAGGTGAGATTATCCATTCTGTACATTGAATACTCAGCGAATTCGGTTGATACGATGTACACGCCAAACATTCACCTAATGAATAATGCAGGTTTCAGAACAAACGGCGAATCATGTGGTGAATGTACAGATGATGAAGACTTTTTAGCACGCAACGGACTGGGTAAGAAAGCATCAATGCAAACGTTTGAAAAGAATTGATTCATAATGAAGTGTATTAAAAAGTTAAAAACAAACAATCTTCTACAGCGTTTGGCAGTACGTTCTATATGGAAGGGTCTCTGCCTACAAAAGGAGGATCGTTTTCTGAAGGATCCTTTGGTACTTCGATCAATGACGCCGTGACAGGAGAGAAACTGGAGGATATATCCACATCTCCATTGCAACCGACAAAGGTGGTATTGGCCGAACAATTAACTGGAGTGTATGAAATAGATTTTGATATCAAGTTTAGTGATGGGGTCTTTAGTGCAGCTACGAGTTCATTCAGCATTACCAAATTAGATATGAAGATATCGAATCCTGATAATGTGGAGTGGGCTGCTGATGGGTGTCTTTATGCTGCTAGGTTAGTAATCAATGATGACATGGAAAAATACTAATGAATATGAAATATTGTGCTTAATGAAATGCTAATCTCTACTTCTGCTGTTTTTTTGTCCAATATAGTGATGACGATACTGGATCTCTAGTAAGAATGATGCCAGATGGGAAAGCGGATACTATTGCCACAAGTGATGGTGAATCGTAAGTACTTGATTTTCCTTCTGTTAACATATTTGTCTACAGGCAATAATTTGAACCTAACTTCTGACTTTTGAATATCATGTGTATGGTGCAGTACTGGGATTGTTGACATCAGTGAGGTCCTAGATCTTGATCCGAGCAGTGTATTTCTGATAAACTCAATGACTTGTCCTACTAGCATGTCAGTTTTAGTGAATCCTAATACAGAGTTCAGGACTCCTGATCCAACTAGTCATCCGACAGTATCTCCTGTAAGTACCATACCTTCCCACACGAGTTGAAATTGATCAAGAGAAATCGATAAATCTCATCATTTCTTCAGACTGAACCTCCCACATCTACGCCAACACCAAAGCCGTCAACATCACCGAGCTTAGAACCAACGGATTTACCAGTGAGTATCACTCGTAATTGCATTTTCATGTTGAGTGCTGGCAAAAAACAACAACTTACACCATTACATGGCAATCTAGACAATACAGCCTTCAATAAACCCCACGCAACAACCAATGAGTAGCGATCCAACAATCGAACCGTCACTTGGTCCGTCACAAAACTCTCCTAATATACCAAGTGCAAGTCCAAACAATAGCCTTGCGCTAGTTCCATCCAATTTGATCAATTTGTCCTCGACACCTTCAATGCCGTTAACCACAACATCACCAACTATTCCTACAATTAGTGAAACTGATCAGCCTAGTGTGAGTGTTAAGCCTCGGCTTTGCTTGTTTTAATCGAACAAAAATCAGTTTGTATCTTAACACCTTTTATGTCCCCAACTCATTAGATATCTAAAAGCAACTCTCAATCAATCAGTGACCTTCTTGACCAAATGTAAGTGCAAACTTTGAATCTCCCATTCGCCATGAGGTGTTTGACTTTACTAATCTATCTTATCACGTGCACTTTCAAATAGTTTAACGAAGTCCACTAATGCACCAATGGTAAGATGTAGATTATATTTGATATGCTTCCTAGTCTTCCAACTTATGTATAATTTCTTATCTGATTATAGGCTGGTCCTTCAAAATCACCTTCGGTATCTATCAAAAAGCTCTTCTCAGTGACAAAATACTTATATGACAATAATGAACTCACTGTTGATTTCCGTTTCAACAGGAACCTCCTTATTTGAATGAAGCTCCCTCATTAGATTCATCAAGTCATTCCTACAGACAATTTCCCAGATTATATGCACTTGGCATGATGATTTGCATAATAATACACAACCTGCTAGATTAACATTGAAAAAAATACTTAACTTAGAGAAGAGATCCCTACCCCAATCATGTTGGGCAGTGTCATGGAGGTTGGCAAAAGGCACCCTAGATCGAGTTAGGGGTTCATTACTAGATTTAACTTATAAATTAAGAATAGAGAGTCAGGGGTTTATTAATTAGCTAACATTGCTTCCTTTAGTTCTCTGATCGTGTATCTAATTTTATCTACCTAGCTTATCTAATTAGTCAGTGAGAAACTACATTCTGGTGATTCAGCCTGGCTTCCTTTAGTATCCGACAGTGAATCAACATTTTATCTGGCATATCTATTCTTCTTCATAATGATAGTACAATGATGCTTAAGAGCAACCTAAGCCAAAAGAAGTTTCATCTGTAAATTGAAAATATCCATCTCCCTGGCCAACTATTTCATCACCAAATTGGACCATCCACCCATCACCGTATGAGTCATCGAGATAAAAATAATAACATTCAGTTTCAAGAATGCAGACCAACTCAGATGAAACGCGATTATCCAACACTTTTGTGTTGACAGCAACTATTTGATTATTGGACCAGATTGACCAGCCATTTTCATTTGATCCATACCAATCTGCTTTCATTGTCACATTTAATAGCGCATAACCCTCTTGACACAAGTCTTCCTCTGGTTCAGGTGAACAACTTCCACCTATGTTTACAGTTTCGGATGAATTGAATTCACCTCCTTGACCAAGTATTCTGCCATTCATAGTCACGGTATAATTTCCGCGTCCCTGATTGCAACATATTCCATCATCAAATTCATCCACTATTGTAAAATAATAGCATTCGTTTGAATCAAGACATTCCTCAAGCTCATACGTCATGTTACTATCAAATGATGTTTTTGTAGCAACTGCTGTATCATCTCTTTTGTAAATGTAATATGTAGTTTCTTCGCCAAATGCATCTGTGGATAATTGGATATTAATGCAGAGGGTGGCATCTGCACGAGTAAATATATCTGTGGGAAATGCAGTGGGTCTATACACCCCAGCAGTTGGTTCAAGAGTTTTGTTTGTGCCCACAGTAGGTGTACCACCATACGTAGGCGAATTTGTTCTGAAAGATGTAGGCTTTTGGCTTGAGGTTGGTACAATACTCATAGGAGATGTTGTTGGGTATGGTGTCATCATTAGGCTTGTTGGATACGGTGTAGGTACATCATACACAGGTAAGCCGTCGGGGTCAATTGAAAATATCAAATATTGGTCCCCACCATATGAACCAATCAGAGGGATGGCGTAGTCGCCAACAGAGAGCACATCATCATTGTCAAAGGTGCGATTTGTTTCCGTCGTCAGTAGATAGTCTCCCGGGAATGATAGACATATATTGATGTTTACAGTTTCTCCTTCGTCATATATCCCGCCAGCAGCAATGAGGACTCGCTCAGTTGCATTGCTGCCCCAGGTAATGTAACTATCATCGTCAAAATATTCATAATCGTCATTTATTTGAATTGAATATACTGACCATGTAAAATCTTGAGCTGCTTCAGTTATATCAATATACGCAGCCACTTCACTGCTCAGATCGCATTCTCTCGCCACATAAGTGCATCATTGAACCTCGGGGATGTCATCATAGCAATCAAGATCAATATCCATTGTCGGTATATGTTCACATAAAAAGTCAACACTACCATTGAGCATTGTGCGTTCTAAGTGCAGTGTTTCGAGATGAATATCTCGAAAGGACAAAGGTACTTCACCAGATAGTTTGTTTCCCGAGACTTTGAAAGTCTTCAACTCAGTGAGATTACCAACGTCAAATAAATTTCCTTGGAAGTCATTATCTGAAATATCCAACGTTTGGAGATGGTTGAGTGTTGAGAGATTCGGAATCGCATCTTCAAAGTCGTTATTGTTTATCAGGATGTACTTCAAATTGACTAGATTGTCGAGTGGAGGCAGTGGACCAGATATATCATTAACAGCGATATTTAGTAGAGTAAGCTCTTGTAATAAGCTGATTTCCTGTGGAATTGACCCTTTCAGATTGTTCTTGACTAGCATCACTTCAAAGGTAAGTGCAATTGTGAGACTTTACTGAAACACGACAAGCATTAGTTACTCACACAATGCCAATTCACTAACACGATTGTCTAAGCACTTTGTTACCCCCTTCTTTTCTAATGCACGTTTGCCTCTCCATTTGCAGATATGATCGGATGATAGGAATTGACAGGAATCACTCCAATCGTTACCACGTGTTTCATAGTATAGTAACGCCATAGTAAACCTTTCAAAGATCTCAATATTGCTATAGGTAGCATTGATAGATCTGCTGTTGACTGTTTGAACAGATTTAAGATCGCCAGCAAGCCAATCTAATGCCATCCGTCTTGTTGACTTCACATCCGAAAACACGCTTTCATCATAGCCTGCTCTTTCAGTGACGATATTTAACAAGTCGCTATAGATGACAGACGTTGGACTGCTACTTGGCTGAATTGACGGTGCTGCTGTTGGATGCATGGAGCTCGAAGGAGCTGAAGTCACGGATACAATTGGTTGACGTGTGAGAGTCACTGCTAATGAAACAACGACAACCAGAAACACGGCCACCCCCCACCCCAAGACGCGATGACTAATTTTCCTACCCATGATTACCACAAAATTGCGTTCAGGCTCAACGATACTGGCATCTGCTATCGATATATCATCTACTTCCTGAACCAATGTGGCTTCCGGTATTATCAAGTCCCCATTATTGTTGTAATCATATGATGCTATTGCCCTGTTGATTTCTGCTTCTAAAATTGTTGGCGCACCCTCTTCATCTTCAGGAGTGATAGTGTTGCTGCTTAAGTTTCTTACATTGATAGTATCATCTACCAATCTACTACGCTGAGTATTACTCTCGGTGCCAGACTCTTCAGTCTGAACACCATCAGTGAATATTGCTGTAGCTTCTCCCGTTGCAGGCATTTGTAAACCATTAGATTTGATTACCGCATCATCACAACTCTCGTGTTGGATTAGATTCGCATCTTGACTCATAGGAATAGGTGAAGTATTTTCATTATCAATGAGTTCAATTCCAGACTTTTTTTTTTCATCTGCGGCTTTATTGGACTCATGTTCTATTAGATTCACATCTTGACTGAGTGGTATTGGTGAAGTATTTTGATCAATGAGTTCAATTCCTGACTTTTGTTTTTCATTTGTGGCTTTATTGGACTCATGGCATATTAGATTCACGTCTTGACTCGGTGGAATTGGGAGTGAATTGTTATCCTGGATTGTTTCGATAACCAGTTTGTCTAACACACATAATTCCGTCGTTGCAGCCTCCTCAGGAATGATGTTAGAATCTTGCTCATTGAGTTGATAAGCACTTGAGTTCAATTGCATGGAATTTGAAGAATTTAATAGAGATGTAGCATGAGAGGAATGGAGCTGAGGCCCCTTTGATTCATTCTCGGCTGACATTGTCCAGTCTACACAGTCTATCACCACGGACTCAAATGATGAATGCGAATGCAGAGGGCCAGTGGTGCACTTGTCAACTGGGGGCGGTCGTGTGTCGTGTTACCTCTTGATTCTGATCTTGCTTTTGTCAGCTTTTGGCGGGTGAACTGTTAGTCGCACACTCCTATGGTCTATGGTACATAACAGAGGTTCTTTTTTGCACTGAAGATGACAGTGTTTTTTGCAAAAGAATCAATTCCAACACTTGAGACCATCAACCAATGAACTGCTCATGTAATTAGTTGTATTTTGGAATTTGTACCCCTCGGGGCTATGCGGGGTTCAGGTTCAAGTCATACTTCATTCTGCTTGATTTGAACCAGTAAGCACCAATTGCAAAAGACTATAAAGTGTAATGCTTGATGTTAAAACTTGTAAATGACATTTATTGTAGAGAATCCTTCGAAAACTACTGCAACTAATAACAACAACCCCATTCAGCCCGTGTGTTTCACTTCTTTTGTGGATGAATAGACGAATTCTTACTGTCATTTTCAACAATCTCCGCCGCCACGGCTGCAGCCGCAGCAGCTGCTGCAGCGGCCGCCGCCGAACCATGAAAGACAGACTGCATATCGGGAAGGGCATATCCGCTCCCCATGGCTTGTGCCATGGAAATTAAGGTTTTCGCCGCCTCGCTCGATATGGGATTGGGTCTGATATTGTTGTTATTATTCATTACGGGGAGTGTTGTTGTTGTTGGTAATTGCTGCTTTGTTTTTTGAATGGAGGTTGCTGCCATTGTTGCTGCTGGTGTTTGCTTTGCCTTGTTGATTGTTGCTGTATCAATCTTCGACTTTGCCACACTGGCTTTTTTATGAGGCGGTTTCTTGGCTGGCGGTGCGGCAGATGTTCCTCCCGTTACAGCCGGTTTGCCATCGATTTTAACCCCCGTTGATCCCGACGGCTTCTGCTCTTTCTTCTGTTCTTCTTTGCTGCTATTGTTGGTAGCAGCCGTCACTGTCTTTTTCTTGGCCTCGGACTTATTCTTGGCCGGCGCCATGGGTTGATGATGGGATTTGCATCGCGTGATTTCTTCCAGTAGATAGCGTCGCGTTGTGAGATGTCGAGAGATGTTGTCGCGTGATTGGGCTATGGCTAGGGTGAGTTGGGTGTGGGCTTGTCGCCATGTTTGGATGTCTTGAATGTCCGACATGGTGTGATGGTTATGATTTGGGATTTGGGAATATTATGTGGAGTAAAAAATCAGGGAATCTAGATTTACCTTTGTGATCCCATATTAAATATACAAGTCTGGATGGGTAAGCCATCAGCTTTGATCTCTCTCTCTCCAATCAATAATCAATACCAGACCATATTATGGTATCTCTTGTGAGAGGGTGTCTCACCGATATGGATATGAGACGTGGTCCTTAGGTAGTTAATCACCATGGAGAGCTGCTATCGCACGGAGGAGAGCTGCGCTGCATGTGGCAAGGCCAGCACCAATCTCAAAGCATGCACAGCATGTAAATTGGTCAAGTACTGCCGCAGGGAATGTCAGGTGGCTCATCGATCTGCACATAAGAAGGCATGCAGGATACGAGCTGCCGAACTATTTGAGCAGAAATTGTTTGCGCAGCCACCGAAAAGAAAAGAGTGCCCCATTTGCATGATACCTATGCCAATAAGAGCTGAATATAGCGCATATAATACATGCTGCGGAAAAAAGATGTGTCTGGGCTGCGTCGATAGCTTGAATAGTCGACGCTGTCCCTTCTGCAATGACCCGAACCCGAGAGTAATGAGCACGTTTGAGGAATATATTAAACGGATATCCGAAAGGATCGAAAAATTCAATGACCCAGAGGCAACATTCATGTTAGGATCCGACTATGAAGAAGGGGCGTATGGTTTACCCATAGATTATGCGAAGGCAGCTGAACTGTACCAACGTGCTAGTGACCTTGGATCTGGTGAAGCTCACTTTTTTTTGGGAGAGTTGTATAAATATGGGAAGGGGGTGAAACAGGGAGTACAAGTTGATGAGAAGAAAGCTATTTATCACTATCAATTGGCAGCTATTTCGGGGGTGATGGATGCTAGGTTCAAAGTTGGGGAAGCTGAGTTAGGGAAGGGAAATGTGGAACGTGCGATGAGACACCTCATGATTGCTGCCAAATGTGGCCATGATGGCTCGTTAGAAATGATTAAGCTTTGTTTCACGAAAGGGATAGTATCAAAAGAAGATTTTGAAAAAGCTTTGCGAGAACACAAGGCTTCTCAGGACGAAACACGAAGTGAGCAAAGGGATAGATCAAAGGCGTTAAGAGAAACACTACCCGACTTGACAGGACGAAACACGAAGTGAACAGAGGGATAGATCAAAGGCGTTAAGAGAAACACTGCCCAACTGAACAGGACGAAACACGAAGTGAGCAGAGGGACAGATCAAAGGCGTTACGAGAAACACTACCCTAATACTTGAAAACAAACCTATTTACTCAGCAATAATATACCAAATTAAGGAAATGAAATGTAAAAAAATGCTTACTATGTTATCGGGAGGAGTGCACTATAGTCTACAACTGCCTCTATGATAAGTGAGCTTAATTTGATGTATTGACGTACAAAGTTCATAATGGAGACCGGTTCCTATTTTCATCTTGTTAGGTATTAGCATTCTTTTGTTACCAGTCCTTCAATGTAATTACTAATAACTCTTGACTCTCGACAGAAAGGCTTTTTATATCGTCCAGAAAGACTTGGCTCGATCTCTTTGTTCACTTTTCATTTCATCACGAGAAGCCTGGTGAGCACGCAATATTTTTTCGAATTCTTCTTTTGTTACTTTCCCATGCATGAAACCATTCTTGACCTCTTGCAATGATTTGTCATGACCACATTTCGCTGCTATCATGTAGTGTCTCATTGCACGCTCCATAGTCCCATAATATGCTTCAAATACTCCAAGATTGTATCTGGAACTTTCTTGTCCTTTCATAGCTGCAATTTGCCAGTGATGAACTGCTTTCTTCATATCCTGTTCTACTCCGGTTCCGTCAAAATAAGAATTTCCTAGGTTGGAGTGCCCTAAAGCAGACCCATTCTCACTTGCGCGTCGATACAGTTCGACTGCTTTTAGTTGATCTACAGGAAAGCCATTTTCCCCCTTATTAAAATTGCATCCTAAACTATTCATGGCATGTGCGTCATTGAATCTATTGATCCTCTCCATGTACATATTAATGTGTTCTTCGTGACTCTGTCGTGTAGGCGCATTGCAGTAGGGACAGACATCTCGAGTTAAAAATAAACCGCATCCATTGCAGATGAATTTCCCACAGCATGGCACATAAACGGTTTCGTCGTCAGGTGGCATTGGTAGACAGCATATATGACAGTCATCTCTGCGCGGGGGCTGCTCAAATAGTTTCATGTTGAATAGTTCGGCAGCTCGTATCCTGCAGGCCTTCTTGTGTTTGGGACGATGCGCCACCTGACAGTTAACACCGCAGTATTTTACTAATTTACAAGCTGTGCATGCTTTGAGAGAGCCATCGGCCTTGCCACAGGCAGCGCAGCTCTCCATCTCCTCGTGGGGTCTATCTGTTTATTATTTATCGATTAGCGTCTGAAGAAATTTTGAGAAATGGGATTGTTTACCTCTCTAAAATGACTGCTTTTATTAGAGGCGATAAAGGTATCCCAAATCCTACCACAAAACCAAAACCGCCGCCTACCGCCGCACTGCAACCTCCAACTCCAACAATCCTTTTATTTTAATCGCACGCGAAGAGCAACCATAAACCAAGAGATGAGCATAAACCCAACAAAAGAGCAGGCGCCATCCAGCTGCTGCTGTCTCAATTGAATCCAAAGCTGCCATAAAACATGAAAGAAATCATCTGCGAGTTACGCTCCACAATTCGTCGACTGACCCCCCAGCTGCTCCTTCAGCCACAGCAGCAAATTGTAACCGCCACATCAGATGAGCAGCCTTTGCACTCTAATGATAATGTTCGCGATAAACTCCAGTTAGAAGCGGCCAATGAATTAATCGATGAATTGGCATCTCTCGTGTGGAATGTCGATCAATCGTGGGAGAGTGCACTCACGATGGCAACGTCATCTAGTGAGGAAAAGAAGACCAATGAAGATGCTGGTCATATCAATAAGTTTACTCCACCGGCAATAACAAATAATGGGGAAAAGAATAAACACTTTGAACCGAACACAGAATGGAATGCGGAGGCCAAAGCAATCATTCGTGAGGGGTACGGTTTGCTCCATCACGTTTCCACACGAAAGACATGTTATCATGGTGACAGCGTCATGAAACAGCAAGAAGAATTGAAAAGCATGACACGAACATCTATACTACAATTACTGTCTTCGGTGAATACAACGGCCTGTCGTCATTTTCTGTTGGGGTTTCTCCCTCATTTCATACCGCTGTCCATGAATGCCAACCATGCTATTGATGATGATGATGATGTTTGGTCTCCGCCTCGTTGGCTACAAAGAGAAGATGATTATGACAATTATTTAAGTCGAAGCATTCATTCATTAACTGTTGACGTGAACACATCTTTAGATGCAACAATACAATCTTCTTCCATAAAGGCTACCCTACAGCAATTCCTAGAGACGTTCGAGTCATTAATTCAGACCGATCCATCCACATTGGCACCCTTTCTTTCGACCATGTCACTCTTGTTTGACAAAACAAGCAATGATCCAACGGCAATACGTCGCGACAATAACACAAATACACAACCTGATTCACACATTCACAATCTATACATTACAACGTGGAAACAATGCTGTCAATTATGCATATCTTCTCTATCCTCCATTTCCGAACACGATTTACCATCCGTCATTACATCACTTTTCAATCTTGTGAGTGATGGAGAAGACTGTTCCTTGGCAGTACAAGCCGTGAGAGAGGAATGGAGGAATATAAGTAGAGCAGCAATGGCATCTCAGTCTTCCAATGAGGATTCAGTATTGTTTATTGGGAATGTGATTGTATCCTTTTTATTGTCGAATCAAACGGCTAGTAAGAAAATCTCGGAGAGTTTCTTGGATGAGATTACCAATTCGCTCCGTGTTCATTTCCAATCAATCATCAATAATGAAGAAGCTGAAACCGACTCTTCAAGTAGGAGGGGCGTAGTGTCAACCTTGGATGCCATGATAATTACGGCATTGTATTCACAGCACGAACATCTAAAGACGATTGAACGTCTTTTGGATGCGTTAGTATCGAGACGAAGTTACTTGGCTTTAGACTTTGTTAGTTCGTTGATTCATCTCTGGAAATCAAGAAGTGAGAACAACAGAGTTTCTGGGAGAGTGAGAAGAGAAGAATCGAGTCTGCTAATGTACGAAGTGCTTGCTACACCACTGGTTTCACTTCTCTTTTATATGATGATTGCTACATCTACATCACAAAGCGTGGCATATTTGGACTTTGCACGTGTTGGCGGTTTGTTTCCATTTTGCAATGTAGACGCAACAACAAATTCAGTCTCGAGTGATGAAGGGAGTCAGGCACTGAGCTTTGCTTGCTGCAAGGCATTTGAAGAACTCTATCGCGTCTTGGATTCTCAACGCCAAGAGCAAATGATCAATACTTTACTGTCCATGATGTCCGATTCGTTTGTGCAGAGTCATTCAATACCAAAACCAACCACTGCGAAGTCATCATCGGTTCCTAATCTCATATCTACGGCTTATTCGGCTTGCTGCGTGTTGCTACTTTTGTCAGAGAACTATTCTGCACACGTCATTCAGAGAAGGAGTGCCATTCTCGATCGAGTAATGCTACTTGCTTCAAAGGATCCGGATGATGATACCTACATGTTATTCGACATGCATGCTGCGTTGCTGGTGGCTTTACTGCAAGATAACGACAACCCAAATCTAGTGAACGGGGGAGGAGTGTCCGAGCTACTGATTCTTTGTCAGAAGCTACTATTCGCATGCGTAACTCGTGCTGGCAATGATGGCCAAAATCACCGTATCATATGCGGCATCATTCTCTCTGCTCGGATACTTCGTTGCGAAAACATCTCTCGATTCGAGCGAAAGGATATTTGGAACTCGATTGTGAAGCTACTGCATCCTACCTCAAGAACAACGTCGAAAGAAGCAGCCCGCATTTCCAACCCAAAAATAGGCACGTGGGGTATAGCTTGTTTGAAGTTTGCATCATCGTCTTTGCGTTGCGCCTCGGATAAAGATCCATCTCGTATTCAATCATTCATCGATACGACTTCTATCTGTGGTGAAAGAGACATGTTTGATGTCGTGAACAATATGCTAGCCGAAGCGGGTGTTATTCAACTCGAGAATGCCTTGAAGACCCCACCGCAATCAGAAAATGGAAAACGGGACGTATTCTTGGCGTTCAACAATGTCGTTGTTCAAAGATCTCTACCAAGACCAAAAGAGATGCAAGCACCTCGTTTCGTTGTGTGCGCTCCTTATTTTTTAGCAAGATTACAAGGCAAGAACGTTTCAATGATAGAACATGGAGAGTCAATCAATTTCATTGCAAATTATGTTTACGACTTGGTCGACTGCTATCTTCAGCTCGGGAAAAGTAGCGAACAAGGATGGAACCCAAGAGGTTGGCTTCTGAGCAAAATTCATTTACCCATATTCATATCGTTGCCAGAATCTATGTTGAGTCTTTTGAGCTTGGATCCAAACAATGAGATTGAACTGAACAGTATACTGGGTCGTTCAAAAGTATACAGGTCGGTCCCAGAAAGTGTCAACAAAACTCATGTGAAAAGTGTTGTAATGGACATTATGAATCGAAACGATAGAGCAGATGTCATCCAGAAAGTCATCCACTTCATCAATACTGTTGTTATCTCGATTAGTGTTTCGGCTGCAGTCCTAAAGCATGCAAACGAGCACTTCCAGAATCTATCAAACTTTGAGAATGCCGATGAGAACCAGCAGAAGAAAAAGAAGAGACGCCTTGGTGCTCTGCAGAAACTCATTCAGTTTCAGTTAGCCAAGGTATATCGTATGCAGAGTATCTGTGGTGGAATCCTGTTCGTTTTGAAAGGCATTTTCACCGAATTTCATCGTATTAGGGAAGCGAAGTTGTCGACAAGAAGACAGACTGGTCATGACAAATCACGTGAAGTAAGTACGCTAACCTCTTGTCAAGAACAAACATTACTTTTCATATGAATATGCATGGATCTAACTCTTAAAACACACATACTCATCAGTCGATAATCCCAGAGATCCGATTTCCTCCAACCAAGCTAAAAACTATTATTGTGGCTGTAGACACATTTCTCGAGTCTAGAGTTTGCCACATTAGCTTTTCAACTCTATGGAACTGTCTATTAGAAGACAACGAACATGGCGATAAGCAGTGGGAAGCTATTCTTTATGAAGCAGGTATTGATGAAGGAAGTTCAAGTTCTAATGAGGCGCATTATGCAATACACATGCGCCTTGATATTCTCTGGGGCTTGCAGCAGCAATACAAATCTTGCACTTTGGATTCCAATGATACAGAAAACACCATCTTGTCCTTACAAGGTATTCCCCGAGTTTACAAAACTGCAATGGCTCTATCTTCTTACACGAACAAACTTGACAAGGTGAGGCACCATACAAACATTCCAGTTGATAAACAAAGACACTCACACATATCCATTCTTCCTAATCTACTTTTTTGGTTCAGTCTCTCTCTGGCAGTGCAAGGCAAAGCATCATAGAGTTTGTGTCGTGCCATTTCAGCCTGTTACTGGCAGCGTTTTCATCATATACTAAAGATCTCGCAGTGCAGCTACATGTAAATGACGATATCATTGCATCTAGAAAGAAGAAAAAAGTGCCAACGCTCGAATCTCATTCCAACGACAACAATGTTTCTCGACTCTCTGATCTCATCACAAAATGTTCACATGGCTCATGTACCGACGATAACGTCGACGTTTCTTCTATTGACACCGTTCTTGAGATTCTGAAGGGGCAACTGCTTAACGAGCTCGAGAAGACCAAAGATTACTCCATGACGTGCCAACTTGTAGACCTTCTGGCAATGCTTACCATGCACTTTGACCATAACAAGGCGTGCAAGTGCATAGTTGATGCCACCAAAGAGGCACTCGGCTCTGTTTACAGTTCCAGTCATGCCAACGTTGATCTTCCGTACCTGTTATTCAAGATTGATCATACTGTGAGAAATTCCAATGATGCTCGGATATCCATTGCCAAGATTCCATTTGCAAGGCTTCTTCAAAGTGTCAACACTCTTTTCAAAACAAAAGACTCCTCGACATCTGCATTCATTCATCATTTACTATCACATTGGAGTGCCCTTGTGCTATGCGGTTCAAGTCAATATAGGTTCCTCGCTGAGACAAGCCAAGCTGTTGGTGATGTTATTGCATTCTCTTGCCATACGGACTCGAAGCAATCCGACGGAAGAGCGAGAATCTCCAATCAGCTTCCTATGCTCAATAAAAAGATGTGCATTCCGGTGTTTGAGCTATTGATGCAGATGATAACTGCTTCACTTTCACTGGCGCATCCTATTCGAATTCGCAAAGTGAATCAAGACCTTAGCCAAAACGAGAACACTCCCTACGATGAGATTATTAGCTTATTGGTGGCGTTCGATAAGATGCTTCGGTTGTTTCGAGCTCATTGGTTGCATTTTAATCAACGTGTATTTTTCAGTATCACCAAGGCCTCGCGTTTAGTAATCAAGCTGGGAATCTATCAGTTGCAGGACTGTGTGAATTGGCGGACTTCCCAACCCCTTTCACTGAATAACCTGGACGGAAATGATGATCCAGCAGCTGCGAGTTTACTTCAGCCGCTGCTTGATGCATTGTCTGCCAACTGCATCGGAAGCATCTCGTCGTTTTGCAGGGACTACTCTGTCATAACATCTCACTCCAGAAATGGACTCAGCTACAAGCATTCCCGAGCAATTGCAACACTTCGGTTCAAATGCAAAGGTCTGAAAGATATTATAATCAATACTTACAAAGCTCACGGACTTGAAGTGCCAAAAGTCACACAATTACACAACGGCAACAAGGATAGTTTTGTAAAACACGACGATTCGATGAAACGAAGCCTTGATACTCCTTCTCAAACCAACAAACGCCATCGCAATGATTCGAGCAGTGTTTTAGAACAGCTCAATACTATTCCAAATGCTCCGACTTCTGACTCGTCAGATGACGAGGGCAATTCTGTGATTGGATCTAATGATGATGACGGTTCATTTGGAGTCATGGGCGATTGGGGTTGATTCTCAGCCTACATTTATTCTAGGGTGTGTTTGCTCCTTCCAAGGCTTGCAAAAGTAGCTCATCACGTTGACAGAGTGTGGGACTTTGTACAAAGTGCTGGGAATGTTACTGCGGAAGAATAATAGAGGATACTTCTTTTCAATAAGTGAACGACAAATATATTGAGCAGTGTTGAATAACAACTTGGAAACCAAGAATCTCGTAGAGAGAAAGATCACCTGAATGATCTATGGTTTATATTTACGGCTTATTTACACGTCTAATCGGAAATTCATTTACGATGACAGACGTTGCGACATTTTGCAAGAGATTGGGTGTGGCTTTCCTCGGTGCAATGTTGATTCCGTAGTGACAGTTCATCCGCAGGGGTATTTAGCTTCAAGTTCAAGTCCTTTTCATTCCTTTTTCTGAAAAGGAGACCTGTCAACAAAAGCTTCAATGGGCACATCAATCAAGTGTCTAGGACGCTTGATAGCAGTCAGAGGGGAAAGTGATTGGATGCCGTGTTTCAGATCATTGCTGTTGTCACTATCATCACCGGAAATATCAGATACATTGCTGCTGTAGGGACTGTGAAACGGTTTGAAACGAGGTGAGACAAAATCATGGTTGAACAAATAGCCTTTTAGTGCATCGGCAAAGCTCACCTGACTGCCCCTCCGCTATCCATGTTGTACTCGGGCTGATCTTCACTGCCACAGAGAGCTTGTGGGTCACTGAGCAATTGAGGATTGTCCACGGCCCTAGCCAGAATATCCTTGAAACGCTTGGATCTAGCACGATCCTTCAGCGCTGCGTGGTATATGTGCTGCAATTCAGGAGTAGCCTCCCAAATCGCTTTCCACTTCTTGCCGTACGCCATGATGCCTCGAATAAGATGGATTTCATCCGATCGAGTGAATTTTCGAGTTGTACTGACATCATCCGGGCTGGCCTTGGTGGGACTGGTGATTGGACTGGCATTTAGATACATCTTTTGAGGAGTAGAGATTGTATTTGGCAGTGACATGTTATATCTCTCTGATATGATGAATTCGCCTGCATGGTACATTTCGCCACTGTCGGAAATTCTGGCTGCCAATGGAAATTGAACGTCATTCTGAATCGGATTCGGAGTCGCATTTGTTGCCTCTGGAGGATTTGTCAGGTCGATTTCACTGTTGGGACTGGGTGGGCGACGTAGAAGCTCTAATGTCATTTCCCACTCGTCTTCTGTTGGTTCGGCATCGTTGGCATCGTTGGCGTCGTTGATTGTATTATCGACTGACAGAGCCCGGGAAATGATTGCGTCATTCTCCAGCTCCTCGTAACTGACTATAGATGGAATCATGCCGTCCCTGTCAACGTCGAGTTGGTCTGATTTCGCCACCGTCGCTGCTGCTCTCGCTCTCGCCGCAGCCGTCTCCTTCACTTTCTTGGGTTGTGGTGGAGGTGTGCACTCTTTGACAATGAGGTCGAGACGCTTGCGTACCGCTTCTGTGTGTGCTTCTCCATTGAACGAGTCTTCCTGAATCCTTTTCCAAAATTGGCTGTAAAACGCAGTCTGCGCCCCCGGCTGGATACGTGTCATGTCGGTCTTATGCTTCGTCTTGGTCAGTTTGAGGCTGCGCTTGATGATGTCGGGACAAGAGGAGCATTTCATTAGATGAGTGTGCAAGGTAGGCGGACACGCCATGAGGTTTTTGGACGACGAAGGGAAGTAAGAACCCTGTTTGTTGCCTCCACAGTGACGGCAACGCATCCCGGGAAAGCCGACGCCTGTTTCCAAACACGCGGCATTCTTCCTGTTACCTCCCATATCGGCAGCCGTCATGATCCCACGCTTGACCTGAGAGTAAAGAAGAATGTAGTAGTCTGTCAAAGTGTCAAAATCCGATGGCAAGATGAAGTAGAAGTTACTTGGAGGCTCCTCAGCTCGACTAGAGGCAACTGACGTCTTGGACGTCTTTCTCTTTTTGTTCGGAGCGACGTGCAGATCAATGACTTCGTATGCTAGCTGTTCGTTGGTTTTGGAAGTCCGACGAAGAGACACTACCACGCTACCGTTACTGGATCTCTTTCTTCTCCCTTTGATATTTACTTTTGGTTTGACCTTATTATTCTCCTCGGCAGTTGGCGCTGAGGAGATGTTGTCCATCGTGCCGTTGGCATTGCTCATTCTTTCGGAATGGTGTTCCAGCGATCTCTGAAAAATGTCGGTATCAAACTTGGAACCAAAAAGTATTTGATAGCAATGATTCGGGGAGTCCAAGACCTTGACATGGTCTTGACGATCGAGGACGAAACCTGGCAACGTGACACCAAGAAGCATGGTTTTAGCGGTATTTGCATCAAGATTGAGATGCATTAGTGTTAAGTTTTTCCTGTTCCTTAGTTGGCCCGACGTGATGTTTGGATCATCAGACAACAACTCGAGTGTCATTTCCATTGGCCCATGCCTCGAGACGTTGAATAGTCGACGTTGACGCTCAGCGTTGATAGCCTTTGCGTTATTATTGGAAGCAACTAATTGGTACATCCCCGTGACCTCAATAGTCGATTCTTGCTCCGATTTTCGCAGTAACACGACGTGTTGATCGGATGATGCTGTATCATTCGCATTTGAGGTGGCGGTTGACTCCTCGTTTGCAGTTGCATTGCCATTCAACGCCGTTGCACCTTCATTTGAGCTGAATTTGCCAGCGACGATGTAAACATTGACGGCAAGACTATCTCCGGCAATTGCCATAAAAGGACCCAATGCACTGCTGGACATGATTCAAATTGTTGTAGACTCTCTGACGTGGGGTCAAGTGGCGGTTCGAGAGGCTGGGTCTGCTGACTTTCTCAAACTCGAAAGCAGCGAGGAGACGACGAAACAGTTTCAGTTGTTTTCCTGAACCTTGTCAGTCTCGACACTTGAATTTTTAAAATAAAATAGTTAGCAGCATTTTACATTTTAAAATGAAAAACTAGGACAAAACTCTCATTTGGGGGGGCCACCATTTTTAATTTTTAATAAAACACTACTACAAATTGCAGATCTTTTGCAACGTTGATCTCTTTTCGAAAAGGAGACGAAGGTTTTTCTTCTCGCGAATTTCAAAGTTTTCCTCTAATTTTCCTGCGAAAGCAGAGATGATTCTCGCTTCTTGGTGAAAAAACCTCGAAATTCACGTGAAGAAAACCTTCGTCTCCTTTTCGAAAAGAGACGCTCGCTTATTTCTGTTGCAAAAGAACAGCAATTTGTAGTAACAAGATATTCTTACCGCCGCGGAAGCTGACAATTCAAGCTCCGACACCAATCTACTGTCTTCAACTAGATAACGGATCAGCAAAAGAGCTCCCCATGGCGGGGTATCGTTCTATCGAAGTATATTTGCGTATTCTAACAGGTCATCGTCGTGACAATGCAGTATAGAGCCCCATGTTCCCATGAATGTTGTGATTGGTATATTAAGTCCAAGGAGATGCATTGGCTTCATCACCCTGCTATGTAACTTTTGTCTCATGATGGGCAGTTATGGGACAGGTCCCCCCATGTGGCCTTTTTGTATTCTTTGGTTACCCTTGAAAAGGGTTGGGTTACATACGTCCCACGTAATCATGGGGGAAAGAGCAAACAAAACAGCCGCCACTAACAAAACCATTCAACAGTTCAAACAGTTCATTATTCGCATTCGTTTTGCAAATCAGGTTAGTGTCTTCAATTGTTTAATATTCACATCTCCGCAATGGCTAAAGTTTATTCTCTCTTTATCACTGCATGACGTCTACTCTGTGCTCTGCGGCATCCGACATCTTTCTCCATATTTTTGGGGCATCACTTCGCCATCATTCGTACCATATCGATCCATACGACCTCGCCAACGATCCCATGAATCATGAACACCACCATCCATCTGAAACGTGAATCGTCCATTTGACATCGCCATGCC
>JALLPH010001161.1:0-11856 GCA_036939855.1 Cyclotella choctawhatcheeana
GTCCAGCAGCAATGGTTTGGTTGTTATGGTCCACACAGTCACTGACTTGGCCTAGTTGACTTGGGGCTCCAACTTATCTGGAGATTGTTGTGGGGGATGAATTCCATTCTTAACCTTGTCTAACCATTTAATACACTTATGGTGAAACATTGGAAAGGTCCAGCTGAGAAGAATTGCCTGAATCAGCCAGTACACACTCAATCTGGATGAGAAAAGTCTAAATTTGCCTTAGGTCGGACCTAAATCAACTTTGGTTGGGATCAAGGTACTCCCCCTTTAATTGCGTGACATTACCTATATTGATATTGACCTCTTGCACGTTTGATGGCTCCACAAACGATACTCAATGCCAAAAATGGCCAAACCATCACCGCTGTGCCTTTAGTTCACCTCCATAACTGATTTGCGTTGAAACACAAAAACCTATAAGTCAGACTGAAATTTCTTAGGTTTTTGGCCGTTTTAGGAAAACCGAAACCTAAGTTAGGTCAGCACAAATGTCAAAAACCAAACCTATAGGTTAGGTTTTGGATCATAGGGCAAAACCTAACCTAAACGCTTAGGTCAGAGTCTCTCCTGACCACCTGAGCACCTGACCAGCAGACCAAGCAATCAGTGGTATAATTCGTTATCCTCATTTGCCACAACTAAAGAATATAAGAATACTATGGGGGCACCATTCATTCTTTGATATCAGTGTTTCTTTTGTCTTTGTGGTTGTTAGAATTGAAGGATGAGACGAAACGAAACAACCTAACACCCTCAGTTCCATTGCTTATGAATCCCGGTGCTCGTTCAGCGGAGGCAACTGGCAACACACAATGCACTTCCATTTATGTGATTAAACGATGAAAAAAGATTTTGCAAATTGCATGGTCTCATGCGTATCATCCATGCAGCAACTTACTTTCAACACAACATTTTGTATTAAGACAGAAATGTAACAATGAACTGTCAGAGATTACTGAACAATGAACAATGTTTTAATTATTACATTATTATCTATTTAGCCTTAGCTTACAGTCGTGACAATTACTCTTGCAATATTTTGGTACAGACAAGTAGAATAGAAGTGCAACTTATTTTATCTTACTCTTTCAATTTGCTTCGGGATGATTGTTGCGTTGTTTGTTGTTCATAATATCTGCATATTTTATATCATTTCACATGTCTCAGATTAATTGATATCATCTGCAGGCTGCTTCTTGCGTTCATTTGACCCACCCGATACAGGGACCTGCTACAAAGTCCTAACGCTAGGCTGTTTTTTTTTTGGGGGGGGGGGGGCTTACAACTGATTTTCTGCATCTGAATACTTGACACCGACTACATAGAACAAATGTCAAATCATTGGGGGTTAGACACATGATTGTTATAAATAATAACAGTGCAATATTCATATGGCAATGGAACAACAACTTACGAGTATTGAATGAATTCCATGGATTTTCATCGTCCACACCCAACCTCACCCACTGCGTCACAATCTTTTTCTCTCCTTCAATCACAGGACATCCACTATGTTCCGTGAACCCATCATCCATTTTCATAGTTACCGGATCAATATACCCAAAGAACACAGCAGCATACTTGGTAGGTTTGACATGTACTCCCGAATTGCGAAAGTTGGTCGCTCCGCCAACCTCAGGAATTTTGCAGTACATGACCATAGTCGCCATACGATTGCCCGGTTTGAAATCTAATCCGTTGCAATCACCATCACAATGAGGTTTGAATCTATCTGGTTGTTCATCGTCGGGTCCACGTCCGAAGTACTGAATGCTCATTAAGTCCTGTTGGCCATTGTGTTGAATGTTAAAGGGTAGGACATGATTGACATAGTTGTAGACACGGCGTGACAGAGCGGCTATGAGATCGCCGTCCGCTTCTTTTTCCCAGTGGACTTTGATTCCTGCTTGTTTGGCTTTGCGTGAATCGGAGAGTTGAGAACCTCTTCATAATGATAGTAAGAAATATAGACCCGCAGCATGTTAATCGAATACCTGGCAAATTTACTGAGATGTTCAATAATGGCACAGTTCAGCAGAGTATTACTCACCCTCTCCCATCGGCAACAGTAGCATCATCCAATAACGGTTCCGCCGCCTCCTCTACAGCCATGCATTCCTCTTCTGTAATGAAATTTTCCACGACATGAATTTTACTGGCCGGACGATCAATCATAACTTTGACCTCTCGTCCTTCCCATTCGTACTCATCTCGAGGCTCCGTGGTATTGAGTCCCTCATCGGCACAGGTATAATTCTCTAGCAACCCCGCCATATTCTTTCGAACGTGAGCCTGGAACGTGATTTCTTCGTTGGCACTTTCAATTTGTTTGGCTATCCCCGACTTTACGCAATCCGCCAAATTATCCAGTATGTCCTCTGCATTCTCTCCCCCATTCAACAATTGTTTACTAGCCGATTCTTTACAGTCCGAGAGTAAGTTGGAAGCCGATTGCTGAGCAATCTTATGGGAATCGGTGTGATCTACGACGATACCCTCCTTCACCACCACAACTTGATCGCTGTTCTTGTTGACGGTAAACGATGCGATACGGCACACCTCGTCTTCGCCCTGGCAGACTCCCGTGTGCTTTCCGGGCAATTCCCGGATTTGGAAGGAGTGTCCCACGAAGGAACTTAGAGGAAAGGTCGCACCCGCCAATATATCGGGGCTGGACATGAGCACCATTTCATTGGTTTGGGGGTGGACCCAGTGGAGTTCGATGCGTCGACCGCTTTCATTGATTAAGTTGAAGGAGCGATCCGTGTTGGCGGCTAGGGTGCTAACAGTGAAGAAGAGGAGGGCGGAAAGGATTGAGATGACCATGTTGCGGTGCGGAGGTACTGGTCTCTCTAATAAAAGTGTTTGTAGATAATGTGTATTGATGTCGGGCTGGTATCGCGAAGCTTTGCTTGGCCGGCTCTCTTGTTTCACTCTTGCTTTTTTGTTCTATCTTTGTCTATCTCCCCTCCTTTTCAACGGTCAGGGGGATTATTATATTTGTGGGCAAATTTGAGTACCTCGCTAGCAGTATTTTCAGAGGGTAATTTCACTGTATTCGAAATGGAGAGGAGAGGGGAGTGGAAAGGTTTGCCCCCTAAGTAAGTTTCACCATCCACACCCTTCCCTTGTTCCCATTCCCTACCTAGATACAAATCCAAGCTTATCCGTGTTATTATCTACCTATCCACACTTCACACACTTCATTGGAAGTTGGGAATTGGGAATTGGGAACCATGCCAACAAGCGAAAAATCGTTCGGCCGACGAACAACTCGCATGACCATACTAAAATATTCCGTTGGCATACTCTTTGCTGGTCGGCTGCTCAAGCTCAAAATGCAAGTCCGAACACAAAAGTCACCATCCATAAATTCAAATAGTAATAGTCCAAAATACATGCGTAAATCCTACAGATGGGCCAATGAAACTCAACAATCCAATTGGATAAATGATGGCAATTCCACGAATGATGATAACATTGCAAATGAAAATGGTGATCTAATTAATGAAGATGATAACAGTACAGATACAGACACTGCACCATTCAAGTCACCATTTCACTCCTCTACCGACAACAACAATCACTCCGTTGCTAATACAAAGGAACAAAGAATTATCATTCTTCCGGGTCCACATAAGTCAGCAACTACCTCTGTCCAAACCTACCTAGTACATCTAGCGAAAGAAACGGTATTATCCGAATACAATTGGTCATGGGTCGGAGGTGAAGCCATTACGGGTTTTGTTGCTATATCACGTTATTTACTCTATGAACCAATCGAGGGAAAGCAAGACAAACTTGAAAGAGTACGAATAGACACCAATAAAAAATGGGAGGATGGATATAACTTGATTGTTGCTTCCGAATTTATGGATTATGTAGCATCTTTGTCAGAGAAAGAGGCTCGAGTTTCTATTAAACGATTATTGGACTGGTTACCGAATGTTATTTCAAACAAGCAAATTGAAGCGATCATCATGTATCGTTCACCGCGTGTCTCACATTTGATATCAGCATGGAAGCAACAGACGCAATTCCGTAAGGCATCAACAACATTACCATGGAGAATATCTTTGGATAAAAAGAAGCGACAACGAAAAAAGTTTGATGTTGAAGTTCCGACACTGGCAGAATGGTTATGCTATGGCGAATACCCAACAGCGATGCAATACAATATTGAGACCATATTATCCGCTCAAATAAACCCTTTTGGTTTGGCATATGCCTACAGTACCTATGGTGGAATGAATACCACCATGATGGACATGACCAACAGTGATGTTTCAAGCAGTGTCGTTTGTGATGTTTTAGGACTGCCGTGTGATGATGGCAAATTGTCAGTGGGACAAAAGACTGTTCCGGAACAGAAGAATCACAAGTCTGAAAAAAGTGATTTGGGGATGAATGACTCTCATTTGGCACTGGCCGAGGAAATTATTCGCGACACTGGTTGCTATTACTATTGTTTATTGGGAGATAAAGTGAAGGTGCTGCACGGAGTTGATGAAGTGTTTCAGGATGGCGAAATGAGTTGGAAAACGTGTTGTCGGCGAAATAAAAAGAAAGATATAGTTGCTGATGGGAAGTGGATGGCCCATCAACTAATTCAGTTGGGATGTAATGCCATTAACGAGTCAGGGACTAATGAAAATAATTGATTGGAAATGTTTGCGTGAAGATCAGCATATTCATTACACTGATGAATATTAATCATACCATATCCCTTTTCGATCCACCGCCTCATTGTCGTTTGTCTAGAAATAGGTTTTGCTTAATTTTGTGTGCGCTTTAATCAATGATTCCTTTTCTTCCTGATTCACACTGCCCGTTACATAAGGATGAAGATATTGTTGCTCAACCATTCTAGAGCAATTTACATCGTCAAGCAATTGTAATTTTGTGAAAAAATTTCTTTCTTTCCTAGAATTCTTTTTAACTCTCCTTTGAAGTCAGCACAAACAAACCCATCATCCCAACCAAAACATACTTTAATACCGGATAATCATTCAATGCTATAGTCACCATCCCCACATATCTCAAAGTCCCCACAGCCTTACCCAAAATATCCTCCCTCTCCAACCACATTTGTCCGGGGGCATATAAACCTCGATCATCCACTCTGTTATTATCTCCCTTGGTTAATAATTCGACTTTACCATCGGGTTTTTCGTGTACCTTGAGTATACGATGTACGATGGGGATGTCACGGTCTTTGATTTTGAATACTACAACGTCGCCGACGTAGACTTTGTGCACAGCGTTGTTGAGGAATAGAATGTCACCGCGTTGGAAAGCTGGTTCCATTGAACCAGAGAGGACAACGACTACTGGTGATTCTGACTGAACAAAGAGGATATGGATGAGGATGCGTGCCAATTATTTGTGCATGTAACATCACACTTCATCACAAATAATTCGCACACACACAATAAACGCGGATGTCTAAGCAGCCCGAATCCTTCTGTGATGTGGAGGCCAACATAATCTTCCGGCAACTTCAGCTTGCCAATACATATCGATTTCATCGCAAACTTGACCAATTATACGACACACAACATCTTACCATGGTCAAAAACATCAATCCCTTCCAAATCATTAACGCCGAGAAAACAATCATTGCCAAATTCAATAATTGGAAGGTAAGCATGCGTTTATTCTTCCATAATTTTTTCAGTTCGAGAACTTGTGTGTCTATTGTGTCGCGGATGATGTCGATCATATTTTAATCGCTTCGGCTTTGTGTTTTTTCTATTGTTAATTACTACTTATGCAGTCCAGATGAATGTTATGACTATTCCAATAGCTCAGCCGCGATTATGATTGCTTTAGTTCCTCTCTAGAGGTTGGGTGTTGGGTTCTTGGTTCTTGTTGTTGGTTGTTAGTTGGATGGGGGGCGATCATTTCGGCTGACACGTGGAAGTCTACTAGACAGTCTAGGTACCTAGGTAGGTACAGTCTCTACCAATCTGGCTACATAGCTAGTACGAGTACGAGCAGGTACGAGTTCATAGGTAATCATGGCCCTCGCTCGGTAGAGCTAACATCAATACAATGACTGCTTTCTCCTTCATTCTTTTTCTATCATGGCTGTCCACATCGTACATAGCAGCCTGGTCAATAGTTACACCAACCTCCCTTTTACGACATCCAATTCGTTCGTCTCTAGATGATACACATAAAACAACAACAACATCATGTAGACTCGCCAACCCATCACATGAAGGCCTAGCCTCTGCATACGACCAAAATCTCCCCCCATCCATGGTAGGTGAAGCAGTGCGAGCAGCGTTACGTTCTGATAGGGGCATATGCTTCGATTTCTCTTCTAACAGATATCACAATGATGGATCTACTAATCGTGAAGTGAGCGTTGTCAAAGTTCGTGGTGAAGGTACACGATCCTTCCTCAATGCAAAATTCAGTCAGTCTGTACCACAAGCAACGTCTAGAGAGGATCCAAAGCCTGATGAGAATTTGAATTTGATCCGTAGTGGGGTGGCGTTTGAGTCTGGATATCTTTCCAGCAAAGGATGGATTATTGATCGTATTCTCATCTTGGCTTTTCTCGGTAACAATGAAGAAACATTGGATGAGGCATTCCTAATCACGTCACCTGGTAACAGCGGGAGCAATCTTTATGATGAACTAGCACCATTAGTCTTTCCCATGGATCGAGTTGAATTGACACACATGAGCGATGCAAATGTCATGTCTTTGGCATGTTCCACCTTGAAGGATGCCCAAACTTCATTCAACAACAATATACTTGGATTTCTATTTACCCAAGCGAGCTTTAGTTACCCGTCTAAAGGCATCTGCAATCATTACCAAGTAGACAATGCAGATGTTTATATTCTAGAGAACACGCTCCTATCCAATCATATATGTCACGGGTACACCATTTTTACCCATGGAGACGATGCATCGCTCTCGAACAAGATATGGAATCACATGACAGCCGAAGATAACAATATAGGTCCTGTTGGTGTGGGAGCATTGGAATATGAAACATTGAGGATTGAAGCTGGGATTCCGGGGCATGGATATGAGATGATGTGGAATGGGTCAAAGAAGAAACAGATTGGTACCATGGAAGAGGAACAGTATTATTCAAAAGCAAATCCACTCGAATTACACCTTCAAAATCTTATTGATACAGAGAAAGGATGTTATCAAGGACAAGAAGGAATTGCATCAATGCTAAAGAATCAACGTGGACCTCCGCGAATGCTGTAAGAAATTGATTGTGCTTGCTTCGTCCTTGATGTTCCAATTCCTCATGTAAAAGCCTCACGCCGTTCTTTTCATTAACAACATCCTCCTTACCTACTTTTATTACTAAGCTACCAAGTTGTGTTCTATGATTGCGAAAATGATTTTGATGGAAACGATGGTGGCAGCTTTTTAATGAGCATAGACAACAAAAAGTTGAGAGAATTCCAGCAGCTCAAGAAAACATCGACAATAACAAATGACACGCGTCAACCTCGACGGGGAGATGAATTATACGTGTTAGGTTCTAATGAATCTATATTAGTTGGTAAAATTACAAGTACTGCGCAGCCTAATGGCACGGGAGAAGCCACTACAGTTGCATTGGCTTTGATAAGGCGAGCTGATTCTATACTAAAGAGCATCAAAGAGCAAGACTTGGAAATGCCGCGTTGGTGGGAAACGCCTGGTGATGAAGAGGATGAGAAACATGGCAGTGTATCTTACGGCACTAATATCTCACGAGATGGAAGTACGTCTGGTATGATAAATCCTCCACCGCTTGATCCGCTGGTCAACTTGGAAGTAACAATTAAAGGTACGTATACAATAGGAAGACTGCAATGTGTTCCAAGTAGAAGATATCAGCGTGAAGACGGAGTAGCCGCAATACTAGATTACGAAGGAAGCGGTCAAGTTGTTCCTACATCGAATGATGCGTTTGTACAACCAGAAATCAAAATTGTAAATGACGGCAAAGATGAAAAACAGCGTGTCATTGACGTCACAATAGGCGAAGACGATCCATTTTTAGACGATATTATTGCTAATGCTGAAATAGAGGCAGAAGAAGCAGCGGCTAAAGCAGAAAAGGCAGCGGCTGAGGCTAAGCGAAAGGCTGAGAAGATGGAATTGCTGAAGGCCAAAGCAGAGGCAGCCATGGCAGCTAGGAGACAAAAAAGGAGCTGAATTGTTTTAAAGCTGGCATTTCTTTTATCCCTCTTTATTTCATCCCTCTCGAATTGAACATGAGCATAATACATGCATCTGTAGTCGATAGACTTGACATAACACGGATTTATTACTCTCATTCATTGTACCATATGTAAGGTATTTTTGACTGGCGATCCGCCTCTATGTCCGCTAACCAAAGCAAATATTACATATCTTCCGGAGTGCCAGGTTTAATACAGCTGTCTTATTAGTTGTTGTTTTCTCTCTTTGATTCCTTTTTATCTTGCTTGCTACTTGACTTCTCTCCATCACGGACAACAAAATCATCTTGCCAACGCCTCTTAGATTCCTCGTCATCCTCGTCATCTTCGTCAGAACCAGGGTTTCTTTTGTTAGGTTGTTTAGTCGGACGCCGAGTTGACCTTCTGCAGACATCAAACGAAGAAATTAGTCATGAGTCAAACATCTAAGTGATAAGAGAATAGTCTGCTTACATTGGGGAAAGAGTAGGAGGATGCGACGGAACTGGTGTAGGCCGATTTCTTTTGTTGGGGGCTTTAGTAATAGGTTGTTTTGACGGGCGAGGAGTACTATTGATCGAGTAATAAGCAACTTCTTCAGCAATAAATAATACAACACATGAAGAAAATTCAGTAATCAACTTACACTGGTCGAGGTGTAGGAGATGATGTCGGCGTATCTGTAATTGGACGTCGAGACGGGGAAGAAGACCTTTCCGTCGGGTAATAATGATGTTATAATGGAGTAGTGAGGTGATTACAACAATGTTAGACTATGATTGAAGGCATGGTTTGCGCTACTTACGGGAACTCCGTCGGTCCATGTGTAGGAACTTCGGTGGGGCTTGATGTCGGGAACTCTGTGTCATCCAAGTCGAAAATTCCTCCAGAGACATCCCGAAACTGTGAGGTTGGGTCACCTACAGTTTCGGTACTCTCATTCATGTCATTTTCAGTATCGCTTGAGACGGAAAGCAAGCCATCTGATGCAACATCTTGGACTGAGCCCGATGCTGTATTCTGCTGGTTTGTACCTTCATTCGCTTGACCTTGGAAGCTCCCTACACCAAACAAAACACCAAGGACAATACATAAGAGAACAAGCAAAGCAAAGAATGACCGTTTAAACACTTTCTTCTTCTGGGAAGATTGATCATATCTGCCCATAATACTGGTCATTTCCCTTTTATCATTCTTTAGCGAACCTGGCTGCTTAGGTAAATCCACTGTTTCTATGTCATTGAAGCCACGGTTTGGATCCTTCAGATATTCCATAGAGATTATTTCCATATCGTGATCAAGACTTTGCACTTCGGTGTCTTGCTTGGTGACATCTTCTCTTGCAGTACTAGCCATCGACGACCACGCAATATTATGCACGGACCCAGATTCAAGAGAACCTGCTGGACCTTGACCAAGTTCAAGTGCTGGGGGGTAGTTGTAGGTATACATTACATCGAAAGTTGCGTCGTCGTCATCTTGATTTGCCGTAAGTCCTACAGGTGCTTGAGCCCGATTCCAATTAGTAAGCGATGATAGACTTGATTGCCGACTCAGCTGAGCAGGTTGCAATACTTCGTCATCAAGCGGCGCAGCTGCTCGAGATGAATGGGCAAGTATCATGAGAGACATAGCGAGGCAATAGATTCCTCTTGGCCACTTGAGAAGACGGAATTACTCACCATTAAGTTGGTCCAATCCAATCAACTGAACCGAGTTCTTAACTTTGGGACAATCATCTTGCTGCACATCATAAGATACAGACTCTTCGATACCACTCATCTTGTGTTCGTCGTTGCGATTCTTAACCAGAGGGAGAAACGCTTGCTTTCGCAGTGAAATCAAACTAAAACACACACACAGGAAATTCTAGATCCCAATTTGTCGCGGAACCTAGCTAGCTTTGACTGTGATGTGGGGGGTTCTCAATTCACGTCTTCGGAACATCTCATCGAGAGCCGACCCACGTGCCCAGATCCAGATCCCTTTCAATTTCAATCCCCATCACTCTTGTTTGATGGCTTCCCGAGGGTGCGACGTGTGCGCGCACCCCACTTTCGATGTTGCGGTAGGTGCTAGGTGCTAGGTGCCAGTTCTACCTACATATGACGTGATTATGACGTGTCATTACGTAATTTAGTAATTTATTGTCAGATATTGACCCTTTCGCGGCCTAATATTTTCACCACATGTTCCTTTTTTCACTTCTCGCCCAATCCCACTGTTGCGCATAATGCAGAACGTTGAACTCATTGGCGACTGAAACCATTGGAGTAAATGCCATCCTACCCCACCTCCAGCGGAGATCAGACCCATACGCCCTATTTTTCCTTCTATGAAAAATGCGCCCCCCAACATCAATCTGTTATTCCAATTGACGCTGTTGCCCCCCTGTGGCAGTGTGCCTATCAACATCTAGATGGCTATCTCCGCAGCAACTACCTCCCAGCTATCTCTGAATTTGCCAAGTTCCTAAACTATATCCGGTCTATCTGCAAATAAGTGGATTATGGTCCTATATGGACGGCCGCTCTAATCTAGACAAGGCGTTTTGAGGATGCCTGCCTCCAGCGTCAGTGTCAGATACACCATGTCTGTAATTTCATGAACATTCGAGTTGTTGTGTCAGCGTATGAAGCAGATCCGCATCATGTGGTTTTCATGCCCAGATCTCATCACGAACATGGACTGATTTTCCCAACAACTTCTTCTAGTGACTGCTGATGAGACCTCTATCATCAGAGGTGTAAATCTCCCACAGCCACCCAAAAATTACAAAGTTACACCACAGCGTGATCTCTTTGCAGCCAGAGGTGGATCTATTTCTGGCATTAACAAGCAAAAAGCAACAAGCCAGGCTGGGCCAGGACTCATCAAACACCAAGCCAAATCTTACCTGTTTGTTGAGCAGTAGGTACCAAGAAAGTATTTTGATCACAACCCTGACAAAAATGGCTCAAAATTTGTATCAGTATCAACAAGCAGTACAGTTATTGATCATCCAATGGCCAAGAGTATTATATCGGACTCGCACAACCTACTTCCTACTTCAGCAGGGATCATTTGATGACCATAATACGACAACATTGCCAGGACTGCACCAGAGTTCTGGATGAAAGGGATAATCTACCTTACCTTCTGCAACATTTGATCTAGCAAAGAGCAGAAAAATATTGGTGATGTGTTTGCAAGGTGCATTCAGTGCATTCATGCAAGAGAGGCTACCTATCATGCTCTTGTATTTGTACCTGGTGATGGGTGATGGTGAGAAGAGGTGCATCATTCTGTGCAGCATATGCTATGTATTTAGAATTATATCTAAACGAACAAAATTAAATACCAAAACATTTTAAAGTAGGCATATATTTTCTTCAAGGTTAATATGCATATTCACGTGAATTTACATGAAATACGCTTATTTCTTACTTGACCTACCTTTAAAGCCAAGACCAAAAAAATCACCTACCTACCATGACTGTATGAAATAAAAATACCACCCTCAATACCACCGAAAATTACCCATGATCAAATACTCACTATCACGTATTTACAGTGTAGATTATTTAATCATGAAAGGTAGATTGACGGCTTCTTTTTTTCGCTAAGACTAAAAAATTAGAAGAGAAATATTATCACGCAAACTACTGCTAGCTCATTA
>JALLPH010001162.1:0-11860 GCA_036939855.1 Cyclotella choctawhatcheeana
AAAATAGTAAGGTAGGCTTAACGTAGGAATTCGATTTTTACGCAAACCTTCTCTGGGATTGTCCCAAGTCCCAACAACTGTACTTTTCACTAGCGTTCTTTTCGCAGTTGGCGCCACAAATTGAAAAGTTAAGTTGAAGCTCTTGTTGTTTGTGGGATTTTAGTGGGCGAAACCTGAAACGCCAGAATCACGACGAAATTTGCCAGATCTTGCCTGTGCAATCTTCTGTCTTCGTGAACCATGATAAGACATCAAGAGTCAAGATGATCATGTTGTTGTTGGAGAAGAGGACGACATGGAATGGTGACAGCCCTCGCCTTTCCATATCAAACACACAAAAATAGAAATCACACCAAACAATACAAAATGATCAACACCGACATTCTTCAAATTATTCATCATCACAACTATCACCGTGAACTGTACAACACAACCTTTGTATCCAATGGATGTCATCCCTCAGATCAATACGATCCAAATACGGCATTGGATGATACCATCGGAACCTATCTTACCAATTATGCCATTGGAATTGTGGGATGTTTAGGCGTCGTTGTGACGTATTGGCGTTTCATTAAACATGACAACAACAAACACGACGCTTCTTCTTCTGCAGTAGTTTCATCGTATCATGTCAATCATTATTATTATTTAATGGGATACTTTGCATGGTCCTCGGTGGGATACAGTTTGGCAGGAGTGGGACATCAACTTTACACTACCGTCGATGACAATCCCCTCGGTCACGATGCCGTGTTTGCCACATCGCTTTTTTGTGTGGCATTGGGTGTTGTTTGTGCTCAGTTGGAACTCATCATCGGTGCAAGAACCACTGAGACTAATTCTTCCTCTAATCAAAAACATGATTTGAATGGTGTTGATATTGAAAATAATGACTCGATAACAACGACGAAGAGGCAGTGTTGCAATCATAATCGGTATTATTATTCGATAATTGCTGTACTTGGCATCTTCATCGTAACGGTTCTATCCGCAATCATCATGGAACTTAGTGAACGTGATCTTGAACCGATATGGACCATAGCGGGTGTCTACATTTTCTTGGGGATAACAGCAGTGTCTACAGTCTACCTGATACTCTATCGAGATTGGGGAGCCGGATTGGGTGGATTGGTGTATGCCACCGGTATCGTTGTACAGGTGGCATTGGCGAGTCGGTGTGGAGACGATGCATATGAAGATTGCTTTGTGGAATGTCCCTTGCCGGTGAATTTCAATCATAATGCGTTGTTTCACGTTTTGGTTGTGGTTGGGATGCTGATTCAAATGATGTTTGGTCGGTATGATGGGAAACGAAGAAGTTGTATTAAGCCCAAGATTGCAGAGGTGGAGCAAGCAAGTCTCCCTGTTGTCGAGAACATATAAGTAACTCTATAGAACATCATTCCTAAGTACTCATTTGCAGCTGCGACACAAATTAAATGGAGAACAAACTCCAGTGTTTCGTTCAGTGGCATTATCTAATATTATGTAACCACTGTTTTGGTGTCAAGCAAAACCTAACAGTCAAACAAAACAATAACAGAATCCATGCTATTTCTTCTTGTTCACTTGCAAACTTTTCTTGCTGGGTAGTCACATCTGCCAGTTTCACAGTCATCGTGGTCGTCACATTCTTTATTAAGGCCGAGTTTCTTCTTACATACACCATCACAGAAACTGCCGTCAATGCAATCAGAATCCTCATTGCATTTGTTTCCATCGAAGACCTTGTAAGCACAGTGGTGCAAAATCAATGATAAATCACATCGATTTGTCCAACACTGACTATTTTTGTAGCAAATATCGGTGGTACTTGTAATAAGGGGTTTGCATTTCATAACAGGCAAAAGCGGAAGCAGTTCGCAGTTCCCTGATTGGCAATGCTTGTCTTTGAAGCAAACCTCATCATTCTCCAATTTTGCTTCACAAGTATTGGTACCAACTATAGGCTTTTTGCAATAATCACTCTTGCAATCCTCGTCACGGTCACATTCAACTCCAACATCAAGTTTTGGTTGGCATGATTCATATCCAAAAAGGTTAAACTTGCATCTGCCGTCGACGCAGTCTTCGTGGCTGTCGCAATCATATTTATCATTCAACAAAAGTCTGAGACACATCTTGTGGTCAGGAGACTCGCAAGTACCACTGTCACATTCTTTGTCAAAGTTGCACTGTTGTAAAGGTGCAAAACCATTCACTGAATCTTTCGACAAGAGAGCAATTTTTTTCTGATATCCAGGCATCATGTGGACTGAAAACCATTCATTAAATGATTCATCCAGCCCAAAGTCTAAAATGTCAAGCATCCATAAAGATGGCTCTTCTATTTCATCTTGAGAATTGTACACTTTGATTGCCTTGTGAGGTTCGGGAGGTAGCACTGCAACAGGGCCCTTGTGATTTCCAACCAGCCATTTTAGTGCCGCTACTGTTACTGGATTCGCCGACAGAAACGGGAACATTTTTGTAAGAATATTGTCTGTCAATTGTCCTACGAATTCTTTCACAAAAGGTACCATATCATAATTCAATGCAATCTCATCATGCTCAGTATTAATGAAACGGTAAATTCGATTGTCTTCAATAACTGGACAAGGATCACCCGTCGAACCAACTTCATTACTAACAAACGTAGGAGGTGCTGCAAATGTGATTGAAATGGGATCGCTGTCACTACTGATCAAATGACCAACAAGAGCTATTGCGCCGCCTTGTGAATGACCCGTGAATACAAGTTTGAGCCCATCAGCTATGCAATTGTTGATTCTTGCGATAAGGCGTTCGCCATAGTGGTTTTTAATCACTTCTCCGGATGACTTGGTTCCAAAGAAGGCCTGAGCCCAGCCTTCACGAACCTTGCACCCATGACCAGCATCATTTTTTACATGTCGCGTGAGAGGATTCAAGATCTGTTTCACATCTTCCAAGCTTTTCATGTTTGTCCCGCGGAATGCAACAATGCACCGACCTTTATCATATTCTCTGCTGATTAAAGCAGCATCTGCAATTTTCTCTGAGCCTTCTGGAATATATTCCCAGTAATTGTCTCTAACTGTTTTCTCAGACATAGCTTCGCTCTTATAATACACAATATCAGAAAGATTGGCACATCTTGAGACAAGTTCGAGAAACTCTGCATTCAAATCTTTTGGATCAGATGGAATCACTGGTGTTGTGAGAGGTTCGGGACAGTCAACTGGACAGCTTGTAGAGTTTTCGCCATGATCGCAAAAGCCATCTCCACATTCTGCATCAACAGGGTCACAGTCTTGTGGACAAGTTTCACCCTTATCTTTCTCGCATATTCCATCACCGCAAACAGATGGGGAATAAACTTCACAACTGCGTAGATCAGCCCTAACTCCGGGTGAGCTAGGATCGTTGCCAATATATAAATCACAAACTGAGGGGATCTCGCATTCATTACAGCACCATTCATACGGGACCACATCATTGTAATAGTGGGAAAGATACAGATAATTTGAAAAAGAACTTTCATAGTAGTCTGGCGTTCCAGCTGCTTTGACACCAGCAGAAATAAAGTCACCATTTGATTCGTAACAGCACTGCTGACCATGTGGACCGTCAAAGGCTGATGCTCGCAAGCAGCCATAAGCACCTGGGTGATAGTCTTCACATCCATCAGCATCATTTGGATTGCAGTTAAGGTCTTGAATCCAATTCACATATGTGCTGCCATCTGGAGTCAATGATGTTGATTTTCTTGTAACAGTCACGCCTCCTTCAAAATCAATCACATTTATTGGTGTAGTCTCCGAAGAAATAGGATCTTCTTTCACATGACAAGGACAGATGGGTAGATTCTTAATCCAATCAAGGCCGTTGTTACGTTCTTCTTGTGCCCATAAGTTGCATTTTCTGCATGCGCAATCATCAGGGGTATCCTTGGAAAATGACATGGAGGAGTCATATCTCTCACAGAATTTACGTTTCGGGTTCCACTGACAAGTTGAGTCAGCGTTGCATTCGACACATGTATCATAATTACAATCTTCTTGGTCTTTCTCAATGCGCAAGAAAGCCTTCTTTCCAAGGGTTGCATCGATTTTAGTTTTGCCGTCTTTTATATGCGTACCCAGGAGATTATCAGGATCAACTTTTGTAACTGTAAAATGACTGAACTCTGAAGTTTCGAGCCAAGAAAGTTTAGCAGTGTAGTCATAATCAGGGATACCATTTGCATAGTTAGTATCGATGTGCCGAACCGTTACAGGATAAACTCCAGCTTGAAAGTTATAAGTTCCACTGGATACTTTGCCCCATTCAGGTGAGGCATGTTCAATGTTTCCAACTCGCATGAGCCATCTTTCGGAATGAGAAGCACTTTCGTCTCCGACTGTCAACGTGATTGGAATGGTGTTAGAGACTTGAAGCTTGCGACGAAGATTATGATGCAGATGTACACTTTTATTAAGAATATAGTCGGAGTCGTCGAGAGGATTCGTACCGTCCTCTAACTCTTGAAAGTCGGTGACATTATCACCGTCAGTGTCAGCTTTGAATGGACTAGTACCAGAAATTTGCTCATTGAAATCAGAAAGTCCCTCGCCATCAGTATCGACATTCTTGTCATCTGTCTCCCTAGGATCCATTCCATAAAGTAGTTCAAATGAATCAAGGAATAGATCACCATCTGTATCAGGTTTGTATGGATCTGTGGCTGTTGATGGAAACTGAAAGGGCCAATCCGGCCTCGTCGCAGGTGGGTGACCCCCTTGGGCAATATCAACATACATATCACCCAATCGGAGACCTGTTTGTTGTCATAACTTGTGAGATTGCTGCATAATGGAAAGTCAAAACAAATATTAATCAATCATAACTTACCATAATACTCAATAATGTTTGATAGTCCGTCTCCATCAAAATCCATGCGGTATAGCTCGTCATTGCTCCATTTGGCTCTAAAGTCCTTTCCAATTACCACATCTACGTATTCTTTCCAGTAGTATGGCTCCAGGATCTCGCAATTCTTGTTGAGGCCAAACAAAAGTTCATTATTTCCTGGGGCGTAACTCAATTTCGAAAGATCTCCATCAAGGTTGATTTTATGTGACTCCCCAGCTAAACTGCAAATGACGGGGCGGCAGTTATCAGTTTTTCCGAAACATATCGAAACCACTGTCCTGGGAAAAGTAATGTGGAGTTCAACACTCTCTGGTGAACAAGATTGCATAAAATAGTTGAAATCTGAAGTCTGAATTGCACCATTGGTCGCATTTACATCCATCTCTACGGTGCATTTTCCTTCAATTTTGGTTTTCTTGGAAGCAAATGCAACATCCCACACAACTTGGTTTTCACTGATCTCTTCTAGCAACAAAGTATCGCCTTCCCAGCTTGCTGATTCTAGAATGAAATCTTCTGTTATTTGTTGTGGCTTGCATACCCCATCAGTAGTATCACCTATGAATCAATATTAGTGAGGCGTGAGAGGTAGATTTCAGTGGATAATTATCATTTGCATGTGTTCTTACATATCAAACCCTCTGGACATGTCTTTGGGCTGTGCTGGCAGAGCCATGTTCCATTCTGACAGGTGAGGAAACTATTATGACATAAGTCTTGCTGGCATGACGGTTTTACTCCACATTTCTCTGTGTCGGTGGGTTTCTTGGAGCTCTTGGATTTTGGATTCTTGGGTTTTGGATTCTTGGGCTTATGATTCTTGGACTTTGGATTTTTGTTAGGCTTTGAGCTCGACTTTGATGATGCCTTGGATGACATCTTGCTCCCTTTCGAACTCTTTTTGTCACTCTTGGCGTTGTATATTTGGGTCACATTCTCTTCCTCATCCAATTCTATCCATACCCCTTCGTCAGAAAATGACATGGAATTATCCTTGCCGAGATAATAATCAGGATTAAGGGCCGTGTCTTGGGTTAGTGGAGCATTGATGACATCGAGTGGGACGAGGCGTCTCTTTCTGAAACTTGACGAAGTTACTGAACAATATTTCAGACAAGCATGATTCGAACAAGATGATTTGAATAATATAGCTTTACACTTACCAAGAGGCAGTAAAAATATGTTTAATGCCAAATAATGTTTCATTTCTCTCAACGTGTTTGCTTTTAGTAAATGTTCTCTTGATTGATTCTGTATTAATCTTTTTGTTTTCTTTCTTTTTGGATTTTATGAAACCATATTTTGAGAGATGAATATGTGCCAATCCGAAGGCAAAATAACCAGGTGTTCGGATCGCATAATAAACTTGCCCCCATGTCAGAAGACAAATCGGCATTCGGCTTTTGGGGCACTTCATTATATGGCCAGAACCGCAGAGTGTTCGCTTTAGAAAAACTGACATGGGGATTTCTGAAAGAGAAGCGCGGCACTCTAATTTTGTTAATGTGGATGAAGCCCTGCTGTTCTCTTTTTGGGAGCCCATGCTCAGAGCGAGCTCAGAGAGTTCGCTTCTCGTAGCCATTTTGATACGGTTTTCAGATGCATCATCCGCCCATCCCGATGCCGTTGATGCCGTTCCCGAGTTTGTCGAGCCGTCCGTGCAAGTAGGCTATTCATATGAAATCTAAAAGGGAAAGGAGGAGGACGATTGTGGCTGATGTCTAGGATGCGGAGTTAGCAGTGCTGAGCGGTGCGCTGTTTTGCCACCTACCAGCTACCAGAGCTACCAGCTCAATATGCCTCCCAATTCAAGAGGGGCAAAATAGTGAGCATAGGTAATCATATCCGGCCTTTGAAAAAAATATTGCCCTCTAAACCAAAAGCCTGTAGTTGGTGCTCCCTCTTGCACACAAAAAATGGCGACGGCTACCACTCATCAACCAAGTCCCATAATACGCAGCTGCCACCACTGCGGCAGGACATCCTCCTCTCTCCTCCGCTGCGCCCAATGCAAATCAGCCTACTACTGCAATCGCTCGTGTCAATCGGCCGCATGGCATCCCAAACAATCAGATGATGATCATGACGGAGGAGGCTCGTCAATGGGTCATCGTTCCGTTTGTCGACGTTTACGTCAACGAGCCGAGCTGGCCGCTGCCCAAAATACTGCTCTCAATGACTGTAATGACACTGGTAATGCAAATGATAATGATAATGCAGCAGTGGCTACAGAGGCATGGAGAGATCTGGCTCGGCAGGTGGAGTCGATGGATCGCGATGAGGCGTACAGACAAATGTGCAGGGCGCAAGATGAGATTCGGAGGCTGCAGTCGTACTGTCAAGAAAGAAATCAAACAGAGAATGATTTGTCAATGGTGGAATCTCCTATAATGATGTCTCATTCTATTAATTCCGAGGCTGAGCATGAAAAGAGCACGGAAGGTGGTCTCAGCAGAGATGTGTTCACGTCTGTAACTAACTCTGATGTGCAATTATTGCAGAGAGCCAATGAACAATCTACTACAGCGCTTCAAACTAACAAACGGGTGCATCTAATCAACGGAACTTGGATAGACAACGGCGGGGAATGCTCCATCGAATTCCTACCGAATGTCAAGTGTTACATCCTCACTTTGACACAGAATAACACATCTGAAAGTACAAGTAGGAGTTGTATTCCAAACCGTGATGGATTGACTTTAGATTTTTCATTAATACACGACAATAGCAAAGATTATTCATCATCAGAAATTTCCTACTATGAAGTGAAGATGTACCACGACAAAGAAACGTCAAATGACCCGCTACTTTCTCTATCTCTACCAGTTGACAGTTTCTCCCTCGGGATAGACCAAGAACAAGCCCCAAATTACCGTGTTACAACGGATGACAATTCCCTATCGGTACGAATACAATTCCATTCAGATAGTCTAGACGAAAATACGTCCATTACAGATGAATTACTGGGTAACACTGATACCACCTCGACATTCTCATCGACTATGACTAGCGATGCAAAATCTATGAATTATCTGTGCTGTCGAACGTGTCACAATCCCATCGTGGATAATGATGTTGGAAAGAATGATGGACAACCGGTTATACGGTCTGTGCTGCCTTTGCCGAGTGGTTATTGGGATGAAATTACCGATTATTTGATTTGTTACGATGGGGTAAGTCATGCTATGACATTTGTGTTTGTGCATATAACAAAGCTAACAATGCATTATATATTACTTTTTCAACAGCAACCAACCGTTGACTTTAACTCTTCATTGACAAATGCCATAAGTGGTTCAGTATTGGAAGATGATGCCATTCTCATTCTACATCAATTAGACTTGAGAAAAGAGGGAGGCGTGTGCGAGCTGAATATTCATGGTTACGGAGAGAATTCTTCCAAAGATACTGACATATCCGATTTAAACTTTGCAGAGACTGGCAATACCCAGCCTTGGAAGGATAAATCTTGGAGGGTGGATACCCAAATCAAAGCAATCGCTTGTGCCATATGCTGTTCTACATTGGGGTTTGTATCAAGTCACGACACCAATACATACCGATTCTACAAGCATCTCCTCAGCTGTTTCCCAAATAATATCAATGCCAATCCAAAGAATGACATTCTATGCAGTTACACGTGTGGCTCGTTCTTGTCTCGAGAGATGATTCGTTATGCCGAAAGTGAAGCAATTTACACATTTATCGTAGAAACGGAAGCTCATACCTCGGGGTGTATTTTACTCCGTATGCTAAGTTGGGATACAATCATGGGCACAACTGCTCCAATGGCAACAAAGTTCAATGACGGTAATGCGATCGAATACCAAAAAGTACTCAAGGTTATATTTGAAGAAACATCTGATGTAAATGTTTCCCTAGCTAGTGATAACCCAATGGAGTGGCAATGGGGTGGTCTAGACCTTTGCTGTCCACCCTTACGAAAGACTGGATTCAAGGAACCAGCACTACACAATACCCTATCTGCAGAAATGACGGCACTCAATGTTGACGCGCAGACTAAAACTACATCCGTTAGGATTTATCTCTCATCCAGTGAATATCATCAACTAAAGCATACTCTTGTTCTTGGATCTCGTTTCTTTTCGGAGGCAGTTCGAGAAGCTTTTATCATGTCTAAGTTGGGGCTGACCCCTGGCAGTGGAGAACAGGAACCTGCCGCCCTTTTAAGTCATTTACCCATAATAGGAAGCTAATAATTTTGTTACACGGGGAGTCTTTTGATTTCTAACCCTGAACCCAGAGATAAATATAAGTCTCTTGTATTATTGACATAAATGACAAACTGTTTGAGACAATTCTCAAAACTCAGGTGAAACAATCCCACACCTTGATAGTTGTCAGTGATAATATGGAATCCCACAACTCTGACTGTTGGATTGATGGGTAATTGGACAATGTGTGAGGTATTAAAAAAGAAATGTAATACTAAAATGCGGATAGAATTCTGGTATGACTGGATTTGTAAGCATTACTTTAATTTCTATCCATATCAACCCTTTACTCTGACCTGTACCCGAACAAATATGTCATTCATCAAATCCGAAAATAACAGCACTCTTTCCACAAACATAATACTGTTTGATTTAAACCCGTTTCGCATTCTTGGCAGACTTGCTGTTAGGGCCGGAGGTGCCACCAGACTTTGAACCCTTGCTTGACTTGCTAGAAACCGTGGGCTTCATGGTCGCTGGACCTGGAGGAGAGGGATTTCCCCCTACTGGCTTCTTGGTTGGAGCTGCAGTAGCTTTGACAGGATTCTTGGTAGGAGAGGATGTGGGAGATGAAGTATAAGGGGACAACTTGTAGCGGTAACATTGAATTCCTTCCTTCGGCTCATTAAGAGCCGCTTCTATGCGACCAACTCCTGGAAAACCAACACCCACTGAATCGTTTGGCGGCTGGTAGTTAGGTGTGGATGAAGGAAGATTACCCGAAAATAGGCATTTAATGATCAAATCGCTGGCGTCATTGGGAGCCGGACGGTATTGGAATCCAACAAAATTCGAGGGAATAGACCCGGGTGATTCGCACCTAACAATTTTAATTGATGCATGAGCAACAGTGATTCGTGTGAAGAAAGCAAAAGTCTCCTTCATGTTTATTGAACTCACCACTCAACAGCCCTTACGGCATTAGCTGTTTGATTATTCGAGTTCGCACCAACTATCGTTAACGAGTATTCATTATAAGCATTTACCGAGCCGATAGCATTAGTGCTATTAACGCAATAACCCGGCCCTGAGAGAATAGGGATGTTCGATTGGCGGGGGTTGTAAAATCATGAGTGCGTCGTCTTCATTAAAATAAATCGCAACCAACTCAATTTGTCATCTCACCTACGTATTCGAAGTCAGAAAAACCGGCTCCGGCCTATATTAGAATAGATTAGTAAAGAGAAGAGGTGGTGCGATGATGAGCTGTGGCAGTGAGTACGATACAAGAGCACAGACACGCAGCAGAGAGGTTGACGTTCACATCTTGGCAAAGTGACACTAAAGAAAATAGCCGCACCTTATTGAAGCCAGTGGCAGAACACACTACCAAAGCTAATGCACTTTTAAGATTCATGATAGGAGACGGTGTGGGTTTATGTAATTGGATGAATGAATGTGGACAATGAATGGTGGACTACCATACATCATGAAGGACAAAGTCAGTAGAGAAGACGAGAGACGCCCGCCCGCGTTGGCACAGAAAAGTCTATCGTCAAGAGTTGAACAGCAGGCATTAGGCCTATCTATTTTCTGCCACGTCAACGAAAGAGAAGCCAACTTGGCATCAAGGTATACGATATCTAACGTAGTAAGCTTAGACATTGGAAGATACGACTCTGACGTAGATACTTGGCACAGTTACTTTAGAACTGCACTCAGGAAGATACAAACACTAATATGAAAGCAGATGAAGGGACTTGAATGCATGAAGATGATAAGAGATTTTCCTTATCTCGAATCCAAACAAGCAACCCAAAAACAACACCAAATTGGGGGAGTTTCCTTTCTCTCTCCGAGTCACGAATGCGGACGTGCCGGAAGTTGACGATGCAAATACTCCTTTTAGAAGTACATGGAAAAAGCAGAACCACATCATCCGAAATGGCGTGAAGGACCCATGAAGAGGTGCTGAATGGAACATCGCAAACAGCAGAGCTCTTCACAGTTTGAATGTACCTCCATCCACAACATCAAACGGTCACAAAACCAATTCCATTTAGGCAAACCCCAACGATAGAATGATCAAGCTCGATAATAGATCACTATCAAAGAACCCCCCACCAACAACCACGAGTCCTGGGCTTCATTTGCCCTGCAAATGTCAGTCTATGCTCGGCTGCTTTTCCTGCCCCGAAGATGTGGCCAACATCCTCTCTCAATGTAAGCATAGCCCTGCCCCAGGTTGCAAACAGTTTCGCCGCACGAAATGTTGCTGCCCCAATGATATCTTGTGACCTGTGCCTGTCACAATCAATCATTCCCAACTCCACCGGTGATGCAGTCAGCCGCAAAATCTGACCCATCACAAAAACACAAGTAAATCCAACTCATCTCAACACTCCAGTTCCAAAGTCAGCATGCAAGAATTCTAGTTCGTCGAGGGGAGGAACTTCGAGTTCAAACACAAATTCAATCTACGCAGTGATAGAATACCGCTGCACAAACCCCCCACATGCATTCCCCGAGAAGATAGAATCCACCAAGAGAAAACAATGCAGTGAAAGAGCGCAAGAATTGGAGTGATGGAGGCGCACTGCCCATGCCCTCAGAAACTCCCTGCCGGAAGGCCATTACCCCATGCAAAGCAGAGGAGGAAATGTGGCGAGGGATGTACAGGACACAGTCGTAGAACAGTGAAGCAACGAAGATAAGCTGGAGACAATCAACCCAGAGTGCAACGGAGACACAGTAGAAAAGAAGAAGCCAAAACCACGTAGAAAAACGGCCCGATCCGATCAACGATCCGT
>JALLPH010001163.1:0-11780 GCA_036939855.1 Cyclotella choctawhatcheeana
ATGCTCAGCAACAGGCTGGGAGAGCCAGGCAAGGTGGTCGCGGGGGATACCGCGGGAACAATGCCGGCAGAGGTTACCGAGGTAACAGAAACAGAGCAACCTGGACTTCAAAACATCCAGATTTAAAGAACGAAGTGTTCGAGGAGGGCACGGTTGAGAAAGCCGGCCTGTATACCGAACACATGAAAGAAGTCATCGATTGGCTCAGACGTTCGAAAGAGAGAGAGTCTCAATTAGTAGCCGAGGGCATTGAAACTGAACAGACTCCCACAGTGCGTGCGCCACAACGTCCGCAGGGCGAAGCAGACCCAAACAACGTCGGACAGTTCCTTCCGCCCGATCCCGATGAGATGGAGATTTGGCGCGAGGAGCTGAAACTAGTTGCAAGACGTCGTCAGAATTTGAACGAAGGTCTGCAATGGGCTTACGCGATCCTGAAAGGTCAGTGCGCTCCGTCGACATGGGGGAGGCTCGAAGGCGAAGCCGGATTCGAACAAGTCGACAGGGATAAAGATCCCGTGGAACTAAAAAGAAGAATTAAAAGAGTATGCTGTGGTTTTCAGGCTCATAAGCAACCCGTATACGCAGTGGTCCAGGCGATCAAGCTGTTTGCGACGTCCATCCAAGAGGGGGAATCTCTTGATACGTATTTCCGCAACATGGAAAGCAAGTGGTCTATCATCGAGCAGTTTGGCGGATGTCTCACTCATCATCCCGGATTGGTCGAAGAGAGGGCTATTTTGTATGCATCGGAGGATGATCCTCCTCGAGATGCTGATCAGGTAGACGCCGCCGATAGAGCCGCGGCGAGAGATGCTATTGCAGAAGAGGTGAAGACAGCGTTCTTCCTCGGAGGCGCCAACAACAAAAAATATGGTGCTCTGAAAGACCAACTTGAAAACAATTACGTAATGGGGGACGACAAATACCCCACCACAGTAGAGCAGGCCCAGGGCATGCTGCGGAACTTTCGTGCTCCGAGGACGGGCAACTACGGAGGTTATCGTGACAAGGCCGGCGGAGACGAAGACGGGATCCAATTCGTGCAAACCAGAGACAACGACGATAAGGGGGATGAATCCTCTTCGATAGATGGCGCGGCCATGGTTCAAAAGGACTCCAAAGTGAAGTTCAACAGCAAGGGGGAAAAGGACTGCTACCACTGCGGTGCAGATGACCATTGGGCCCCTGACTGTCCTGAAAAGAAAAAGAAGGAAGGCGACGCTGGCGTGAAGCAAGGCAAGCTTTTCATTCAGATGGACGGGGCAATGATCTCGCAAGTGAGGACGGGGGGATTAAAAAAGAATTATCTCTACCTGGACACTTGCACGACAAATGACCAGATGGTCAACCCCTCCTATCTCACAGGAGTGCACACCGCAAAAGACCCGCTTAATCTACACACGAACGCGGGCACGAGTACCTCAAGGCAGCAAGGGTTCCTGGGAAGTAAAAAGTTCTGGTTGGACAGAATGGGCATTGCAAATGTCATATCCCTGGCATCGCTGGAAGAGGACCACGCCGTTTCGTATGACAGCCGCAGGGACGGCGGGTCGTTCGTCGTTCACACAGGTGAAAGCGACATCGTTTTTAAAAGATGCCCGGATACTGGATTCCCATTCATTGACTTGGATGATGTCACTCACGGTGACAAGGGAGCCATTCTAGTTCAGGCGGTGTCGACCGTGCGCGAGAACTACGAAGGGTTTACTAAACGTGACGTGCTGAAGGCACGAGCAGCAAAGGAGCTGCAATCAAAGCTAGGCTACGCCAGCGACACCACTATGAAAGATCTATTAAAAGAGAAAGAAAAGGTGAGGCATGCCCTGCTGCACAACTGTCCTGTTACTATCGACGATTTCGAAAAGGCATTAACCATTTTTGGACCCTCTGTTGCTAGGCTGAAGGGGACGTCCACCAGGACTAAACCAATCAGAGCAGAGGCCGATTATGTGAGGATCCCACAGGAAATCGTGGATTTGAATCGTTTCATCACGATAGTAGCGGATGTAATGTTTGTGTGCGGGCTGCCTTTCCTGATTTCTTTGTCTCGTCGGATCAGATTTGTGACGCTGCAGTATATTCCAAATCGGACAGCGGGGGAGCTGTGCGCGGGGATTAAAAGCATCCTTAAATTATATAAACGAGCTGGTTTCGTCGTACAAAATGCAATTATGGACAACGAATTTGAGCCGCTCAAAGAACGGCTATTAAACTACGTGGAGATCAACACCACAGCCAAAAATGAACACGTGGGCGAGATCGAGAGGAAGATCCGCCACACCAAAGACGGATCTCGGACAGTCAAGGCCTCCTTCCCTTTCAAGAAGCTTCCGAATTGCTTAATCAAAGCCACATTAGCAAACGTTGTGATGTGGATGAATGCCTTCCTGTCGAGACACGGTGTTTCGGACAGATTTTCCCCTCGGGAATTGGTGCTGCGGCGACAGCTGGATGTCTCCCGACACGCCCGTGCACAGATTGGCAGCTACTGCGAGGCCTACGATGACCCCAATCCTAACGAGACCAACACCCAAGAGGAGCGGACGAAGTCATGCATTTGCCTCGGCCCCACCGGCAACTACCAAGGCACATACAAATTTTTGAACCTTGCCACCGGCAAAGTCATTAAAAGAAAAGATTTCACCGAGCTGCCCATGCCCGACAGTGTCATACGTCGGGTGGAATATTGGGCGAACCGAGACAAACAAGAGGCCGCCGATGATTTCGAATTCCGCAATCGAAACAACGAACGTTTCGGCTGGGATGAAGACGTCGTCGAGGGGGCACTCGTCGAAGACAATGCCGTGGAACGGGAGCAATTGGCTCCCTACCCGGACATTCCTGCTGAAATGCCTGGGATCGCTCTCGAGCGCGACCTCCCCACCCCTGCCATTGCCACCGACGAAGTCACCGACGAGGATCGGGCACGTCGTGCCGCTGCAAACGCAAATTTTAGCCCTAATCTCATCCTCGACGCCAACGCCGAAGATGACAGGAGTGGATCACGTGGTGGTATCACCCAAAATTTCGTTTATCATCTAAACCAAGCCGGGGTCAACCAAATTGAACATGAGGACTCTGACGCAGACATTCCAGGTCTGACACGCGGGGACCCTGACAGCTCCGACGACGAGGACGACGACTACGAACCCAGCGACCAAGAGGACGAGGAACTTGTCGAGGAGGCGGAGCCAGTGGCCCCAACCGAACCCAATGTGGAAGATCCACCGGTGCGCACCACACGAAGCGGCAGAGCCACCGGAATCAGGGACTCCAGCCGCCGAATTTATGACTATCAGATGCTGCAAGCACGGGGGAAGTGGGTCGAGGCCGACCAACTAGAAAAAGAGATCGCTGCCGATTGTATCGACGCGGCGGAGACCTCGCCCAGCGTACCGGAGGCGTACACTGATCCGATTCAATTACTGGCCGGTGAGGAAGTGATCTTCGGTTGCATCATGATGCAACTCAGTCTCAAGGCTGGGCTAAAGAAATGGGGAGTGGACGCCGAAGAGAGCGTCATGAAGGAAATGACGCAGATGCACGATCTGCAAGCATTCTTCCCTCGTGATGCCAAGACAATGACGAGGGAGGAACGCACCATGGCACTATCGTCTCTCATTTTCCTAAAAGAGAAGGCCAATGGCGACATCAAGGCGAGGGCGTGCATCAATGGCGCACCTCAACGTGAATACATCAAAAAGGAGGATGCAGCCTCACCTACTGCGGCCACTGACTCTGTAATGATCGTGGGAGCCGTGAGCGCCCATGAAAATAGGAACGTGGTGACTCTGGATTTGCCGGGGGCGTTTTTGCAAACCAAGACGGATGAGCTAGTCTTCATGGTGTTGCGTGGTGAGCTCTGCGAACTCATGGTGAGGGTGAACCCGAAAATATACCGTCGTTATGTCACATCGGACAAGAACGGCAAACCAATCATGTACGTGCAATTGTACAAGTCCGTGTACGGACTTTTGAGATCGGCCCTGTTATTCTACAGGAGGCTCAGGAAGGAGCTGGAAGACTTTGGATTCGTCGTGAATCCGTATGACCCTTGTGTTGCGAATAAAACGACTGCGGATGGGCACCAGCAGACAGTTCTCTTCTCTGGCATGTGGACGATTTGCATGTGTCACATGTTGATCAGAACGAAAATGAACGTCTCGTGGCATATCTGCGGAGGATCTACGGGGATAAAATGACCATCAACCGAGGGAAGGAGCATAGATACCTGGGAATGGACTTCGACTACTCCAAGCCAGGAGTGCTCAAGATGAGTATGGTGAAGTACATTCGTGAAGTTCTAGACGACTTTCCGGAACTCATCACCAAAACTTCGAGGACCCCGCACACTGATAATTTATTTAAAGTGCGACCAGACGGCGAAGCCGACCTCTTGAGCGAGGACCAAGCTCAGTTGTTCCACAGAACGGTGGCACAGCTCCTATTCTTGTCGGGTCGAGCGAGGCGCGACATCCAAACAGCGGTGGCATTCCTAACCACCAGAGTCAAAAGACCGGACAATGACGATTGGGGCAAGGTTAAACGGGTGCTGCAGTATTTGAAAGGCACCATTAACATGCCTCTGAATCTGACTATAGACAACCTCCAATTCACCAAGTGGCAAGTCGACTCGTCGCATGGTACTCACGATGACTGTAAAGGGCACACTGGTGCCGGTATGACACTTGGAAAGGGTGCAATCAGCAGCTTTTCGAGAAAGCAAAAGATTAACACCAGGAGTTCGACCGAGACAGAGGTCGTCGGGGTGGATGACGCCATGCCGTCGGTACTTTGGAGCCTCTATTTTTTGCAAGCGCAAGGTTACGGAACCGAAAAGGCCATAATTTATCAAGACAACAAGAGTGCAATACTTTTGGAGGTCAACGGTAAATTCTCTAGCAGCAAGAGAACCAAGCATATTAAAATGAAATACTTCTTCGTAAAGGACAAGGTCGAAGACGGAGAGGTTGAAATCAGGCACGAGCCTGGGGAGAACATGTGGGTTGACATGCTCTCCAAACCATCTCAAGGTATTCGATTCGAAACTGACAGGAGTGCACTGCAAAACGTGCCAATACAGTGGGTGGACGATTTACCTGCGCCAGTTGTCGAAGCTGGCATCTTAAACAAGAAGCCAAGATACTCGTCGTCACCAATTGATCAAGTGACGCCGCAGGAGTGTGTTGGACGAAGTGCTTTGTGTAGACCCCAGAGGAAGACCTTCCGTGATCCCAAGTGGGGGCGGGCGAGTCTGTCGTACGCCGGGCGGGAAAGACGGCGCGGCCACACAATAAACAAGAGGACTACATGGAGAATAGCGCCGAGTGCGGCTAGTGAGTGAGCATCTTGTAGATCTCACTTCTTTAAAATAATCTCATGATACAATGTCATCATGTATGACTCGATTGAGGATTAGCGTCTAGTCCTTAGTTTAGTTTATTCTCAACATTATTTTAAAGAAGTCCTGATTATGAATGCTCAGCAACAGGCTGGGAGAGCCAGGCAAGGTGGTCGCGGGGGATACCGCGGCAACAATGCTGGCAGAGGTTACCGAGGTAACAGAAACAGAGCAACCTGGACATCAAAACATCCAGATTTAAAGAACGAAGTGTTCGAAGAAGGCACGGTTGAGAAAGCCGGTCTATACACTGAGCACATGAAAGAAGTCATCGATTGGCTCAGACGTTCGAAAGAAAGAGAGTCCCAACTAGTAGCCGAGGGCATTGAAACTGAACAGACTCCCACAGTGCGTGCGCCGCAACGTCCGCAGGGCGAACCAGACCCCAACAACGTTGGTCAACTTCTCCCACCAGATCCCGATGAAATGGAGATATGGCGCGAGGAGCTGAAGCTAGTCGCAAGACGTCGTCAGAACCTAACCGAGGGTCTACAGTGGGCTTACGCGATCCTAAAAGGTCAATGTGCTCCGTCCACGTGGGGCAGGCTCGAAGGCGAAGCCGGGTTCGAGCAAGTTGACAGAGACAAAGATCCAGTCGAGTTAAAAAGAAGAATCAAAAGAGTATGCTGTGGCTTTCAAGCGCACAAGCAACCCGTGTACGCAGTGGTCCAAGCGATCAAACTATTCGCGACATCCATCCAAGAGGGAGAGTCTCTCGATACGTATTTCCGCAATATGGAAAGCAAGTGGTCCATCATCGAGCAGTTTGGTGGATGTCTTACCCATCATCCCGGGTTGGTCGAAGAAAGAGCTATTTTGTATGCTTCGGAGGATGATCCTCCTCGAGATGCTGATCAGGTAGACGCGGCCGATAGAGCCGCAGCGAGAGATGCAATTGCAGAGGAGGTGAAGACAGCGTTCTTCCTCGGAGGCGCCAACAACAAAAAGTATGGTGCTCTCAAAGACCAACTTGAGAACAATTACGTAATGGGGGATGACAAATATCCCACCACAGTGGAGCAAGCCCAAGGCATGCTACGGAACTTCCGTGCTCCGAGGACGGGCAACTACGGAGGTTATCGTGATAAGGCCGGGGGAGACGAAGACGGGATCCAATTCGTACAAACCAAAGACAACGACGATAAGGGGGATGAATCCTCTTCGGTAGATGGCGCCGCCATGGTACAAAAAGGCTCCAACGTAAAGTTCAACAGCAAGGGGGAAAAGGACTGCTACCACTGCGGAGCAGACGACCATTGGGCCCCTGATTGTCCCGAGAAAAAGAAGAAGGAAGGCGACGCTGGCGCGAAGCAGGGCAAGCTTTTCATTCAGATGGACGGGGCAATGATCTCGCAAGTGCGGACGGGGGGATTGAAAAAGAATTATCTGTACCTCGACACGTGTACGACAAACGACCAAATGGTCAATCCTTCCTACCTCACAGGAGTGCACACCGCGAAGGATGCATTAAATCTACATACGAATGCAGGCACGAGTACTTCCACGCAGCAAGGATACTTGGGAAGTAAAAAGTTCTGGCTTGACAGGATGGGCATTGCGAATGTCATATCTCTGGCATCGCTGGAAGAGGACCACAACGTGTCCTATGACAGCCGCAGGGACGGCGGGGCATTCGTCGTTCACACGGGTGAAGGCGATATTGTTTTCAAACGATGCCCCGATACCGGGTTCCCGTTTATTGACTTGGACGATGTCACGCACGGCGACAAGGGAGCCATTCTGGTTCAGGCAGTGTCTACCGTGCGGGAGAACTACGAAGGTTTCACCAAACGTGATGTGCTGAAGGCACGTGCGGCGAAGGAGCTGCAGTCGAAGCTGGGCTACGCCAGCGACACCACCATGAAGGAGCTCCTGAAGGAAAAAGAAAAGGTGAGGCATGCTCTGCTACACAACTGTCCTGTTACTATCGACGATTTCGAAAAGGCATTAACCATTTTTGGACCCTCCGTTGCTAGGCTGAAGGGGACGTCCACTCGGACTAAACCCATCAGGGCAGAGGCCGATTATGTGAATCCCGCAGGAGATTGTTGATTTGAATCGTTTCGTCACGATAGTAGCGGATGTTATGTTTGTATGCGGGCTGCCTTTCCTGATTTCTTTGTCTCGGCGGATTCGTTTCGTAACTCTGCAGTACATTCCGAATCGGACAGCGGGAGAACTCTGCACGGGAATTAAAAGCATTCTTAAACTATATAAGCGAGCCGGTTTCATTATACAAAACGCAATTATGGACAATGAATTTGAACCATTGAAGGAACGGCTACTGAATTATGTGGAGATCAACACCACGGCAAAAAATGAGCACGTGGGCGAGATCGAAAGGAAGATCCGTCACACAAAGGACGGATCTCGAACGGTCAAGGCATCTTTCCCTTTCAAGAAACTTCCTAATTGTTTAATAAAAGCTACATTGGCAAATGTAGTCATGTGGATGAACGCCTTTTTGTCGAAACACGGGGTTTCTGACAGGTTCTCCCCACGAGAATTAGTACTACGTCGCCAGCTGGACGTGTCCAAGCACGCCCGGGCACCGATCGGAAGCTACTGCGAGGCCTATGATGACCCCAATCCCAACGAAACTAATACCCAAGAGGAACGGACGAAGTCGTGCATTTGCCTGGGACCGACCGGCAACTACCAAGGAACCTACAAATTCCTTAATCTTGCCACCGGCAAGGTTATTAAAACAAAAGATTTCACCGAGTTACCAATGCCCGACAGCGTCATACGTCGGGTAGAATATTGGGCAGATCGTGACAAGCAAGAGGCCGCCGACGATTTTGAATTCCGTAATCGGAACAACGAGCGTTTCGGGTGGGACGACGACGTGGTCGAGGGACCGCTTGTCGAAGACAATGCCATCGAGCGTGAGCAATTAGCTCCATACCCCGACATTCCTGCGGAAATGCCGGGGATCGCCCTCGAGCGCGACCTCCCCACCCCTGCGATTATTCCAGATGAAGTCACCGATGAAGATCGAGCCCGCCGGGCCGCTGCCAACGCAAATTTTAGCCCGAATCTCATCCTCGACGCCAACGCCGATGATGACAGGAGTGGATCTGCACGTGCGAATGTCACCCAAAATTTCGTTTACCATTTAAATACAGGTGCAAACCACATTGAACACGAGGAGGACTCCGACGCGGACATTCCAGGCTTGAGGCAGGGGGACCCCGACAGCTCCGACGACGAGGACGACGACTACGAGCCCAGCGACCAAGAAGACGAAGATCTAGTCGAGGACGTGGAGCCAGCGGCTCCAGTTGAACCCATCATAGATGAACCGCCGGTGCGCACAACCCGAAGCGGCAGAGCCACTGGAATCAGGGACTCCAGCCGTCGGATTTATGACTACCAGATGCTGCAAGCTCGGGGGAAATGGACGGAGGCCGATCAACTGGAGAGAGAGATTGCGGCGGACTGCGTCAACGCGGCTGAGGCTGCGCCCGAAGTGCCGGATGCCTACAGTGATCCAATCCAACTAATGGACGGGGAAGAAGTGATCTTCGGTTGCATCATGATGCAACTCAGTCTCAAGGCTGGATTAAAAAAGTGGGGAGTAGACGCAGAAGAGAGCGTCATGAAGGAGATGACGCAGATGCATGATCTGCAGGCATTCTTCCCTCGTGATGCCAAAACAATGACGAGGGAGGAGCGCACTATGGCGCTGTCATCCCTTATCTTCTTAAAAGAAAAGGCCAACGGAGACATCAAGGCGAGGGCATGCATCAATGGTGCGCCTCAGCGAGAGTATATCAAGAAGGAGGACGCTGCCTCACCCACGGCAGCCACTGATTCGGTGATGATCGTGGGGGCCGTAAGTGCTCATGAAAACAGAAACGTGGTCACACTGGACCTGCCAGGAGCCTTCCTGCAGACCAAGACGGACGAGTTAGTCTTCATGGTGCTGCGTGGAGAGCTGTGTGAGCTCATGGTGCGAGTGAATCCCAAAATATATCGCCGGTATGTCACATCGGACAAAAACGGCAAACCGATCATGTACGTCCAATTGTACAAGTCCGTGTACGGACTTTTGAGATCGGCCCTGTTATTCTACAGGAGGCTGCGGAAGGAGCTGGAAGACTTCGGATTCGTTGTGAACCCGTACGACCCTTGTGTGGCGAATAAAACGACTGCGGATGGAAATCAGCAGACAGTTCTCTGGCATGTGGACGATTTGCATGTGTCGCATGTGGACAAGAACGAAAATGAACGTCTCGTGGCATATCTGCGGAGAATCTACGGCGACAAGATGACTATTAACCGGGGGAAGGAACACAGGTACCTCGGGATGGACTTCGATTACTCGAGGCCAGGAGTGCTCAAGATGAGCATGGTTAAATACATCCGTGAGGTCTTAGATGACTTCCCGGAGCTCATCACCAAAACATCACGGACTCCACACACAGACAATTTATTTAAAGTGCGCCCGGATGATGAGGCTGATTTTTTGAGTGAAGACCAAGCTCAGTTATTCCACAGGACGGTAGCGCAGCTTTTGTTCTTGTCGGGTCGAGCCAGACGTGACATCCAAACAGCAGTGGCCTTTCTGACCACCAGAGTCAAGAAACCAGACAATGACGACTGGGGCAAAGTCAAGAGGGTGCTCCAGTACTTGAAGGGCACCATTAATATGCCTTTGAACCTGACAATAGATAACCTGCAGTTCACCAAGTGGCAGGTTGACTCATCACATGGAACCCATGATGATTGTAAAGGGCACACTGGTGCAGGCATGACACTTGGGAAGGGTGCGATCAGTAGCTTTTCGAGAAAGCAAAAGATCAACACCAGAAGTTCTACGGAAACAGAAGTCGTGGGCGTGGACGACGCCATGCCATCAGTGCTTTCGAGTCTCTATTTCCTACAGGCACAAGGGTATGGTACTGAAAAGGCTATTATTTATCAGGACAACAAAAGTGCAATACTTTTAGAGGTCAACGGTAAGTTCTCCAGCAGTAAGAGAACCAAACATATTAAAATGAAATACTTCTTTGTGAAGGACAAGGTCGAAGACGGAGAGGTTGAAATCAGACACGAGCCCGGAGAGAACATGTGGGTTGACATGCTCTCCAAGCCGTCGCAAGGTATTAGATTCGAAACTGACAGGAGTGCACTGCAAAATGTACCAATTCAATGGGTAGACGATTTGCCTGCGCCAGTTCGCGAATCAGGCATCTTAAAGAAGAAGCCAAGATACTCGTCGTCATCGATTGATCAGATGACGCCGCAGGAGTGTGTTGGAAGAAGTGCTTTGTGCAGACCCCAGAGGAAGACCTTCCGTGATCCCACCTGGGGGCGGGCGAGTCTGTCGTACGCCGGGCGGCAAAGACGGCGCGACCACACAATAAACAGAAGGACTACATGGAGAGTAGCGCGGAATGCGGCCAGCGAGTGAGCATCTTGTAGAGCTCACTTCTTTAAAATAATCTCATGATACAATGTCATCATGTATAGCTCAATTGAGGATTAGCGTCTAGTCCTTAGTTTAGTTTATTCTCAACAGACTCGACGGCCCTATTGAAGGTTCTGGATTTGAGCACGATGAAGATCCTCAACCACCCATATTCAATGACCCCGGTCACGAAGAAGACTCGGCTGCAGCTGATGAGGGTAATAATACGATTGATGGAGTTGTAGATGAAAATGAGAGTTGTTTCCGTTTCTCTCTTTCACACTGATTACACAGTATACCTAAAGACAGTCTCACCCAACATATGAATAATGCCATGTCTTACATTCTGCTTCTCCTTTCATTTAAAGTGTCATCAGCATCCTCATGGAACAAATATAACAGTGAAACCACCACTTTCTTGGACTGTTATGACAACAACACCGAAGTGGCATTGGCATGTGCCAATTGCTTCTGGGAAGGACTTGTAACAGAAGGTTCCGACTCTCTCTCTCTTGTGGGATTCTTCAGGCAAAAACGGTGGATACCAACTATGCTTCTTGTACAGATGTGTGCATTACCAATTGCGATGGCGACTTCATCAAACTCAAGCACTGCGGTGTACCCTTGTTCTGCAATGTGGAAGTGGCCCTCGCGATCGCTTGAAGATCTATGGGGACAGACAGGATGCATGCAGTCAATGAAGGCTCTTTCACATGGCGAGTTTAATGGAGATTCGGCAGTGGTTCAACATACTAATGTAATTTGTACAACCAAAGTAATTTTATAGTATAATGCTTTCAGCGCAACTTTAGGAGCTTTTCTAGTATATGTACGATGATGAAATTCCTTACTCTTCTTTGATAAGGCTAAATTCAACAATCTAAATCTATTATCTATTCACTCCACCATACAGCAGCTTCCCATATATGTGAGCTCCGGTGCTCTCGACAAGAGATAACG
>JALLPH010001164.1:0-11867 GCA_036939855.1 Cyclotella choctawhatcheeana
ATTGAGTGTGTACTGACTGATTCAGGCAATTCACAGCATCTCAACCCTTCCAATTATGAGGCTTTACCCAGATGTTACCTTGCGTTTTATCGTGTAATTACTGGGTACTTACTGGGTACTTACTGGGTACTTACTGGGTAATCACCGGGTACTTACTGGGTAATACTTACCGATATTTTTACCTTAAAGGCAATGATTGGTAATTTGTAAACGGGTAAACGGGTAAATTCCAACTAAGTTGGCTCAACAGGAATCTGAACAGGATTCAGCGAAGATCTAGTCCTATGGATTCTGGACAAAGTCTATACAGGACGCCCCGACAGGATATTTCGGATGAAATATGGAAGAAAAAACCGTGTTACCCTGTCTGGTAGCTATCAAGAGATACAAAGTCACAGCCTCACATATTTTGGTAGTAAAAGTGAAGGCAGAATCCACACTTTGTCCCCAGCAACATCTCAAAAATCAGCTGAGTGAGTTGATTCCAGTTGATAGATTCCAATCTCAACAGTTATTAATCATCATTCATTATGCCCATAGTGAGTCATTGGAGTTGTCCAGCTGCAGTGGTTTGGATGTAGTGGTCTAATTGCTCACAGACTTTGGTAAAAAGAAAAGTGGGGGCAGAATCGCCACTTTCCACTTTTCCCCAGCAACACCTCAAAAATCAGCTCTTGGAGATGCTTCCAGTAGATATTAGATTCCAATCTCAACAGTTAATCATCATTCATCATATCTATAGTGAGCCATTGGAGTTGGAGTGGTCCTGCTGCAGTGGTTTGGGTTGTATGGTCTAATTGCTCACAGACTTTGGTAAGAGAAGTGGAGTCAGATTTGCCACGTTGTCTCCAGCAACACCTCAAAAATCAGCTGTTGGAGATGCTTCCAGTGGATATTAATATTAGATTCCAATCTCAACAGTTAATCATCATTCATTATACCCATAGTGAGTCATTGGAGTTGTCCAGCTGCAGTAATTTGGGTGTTGTGTTGCAATTGCTCACAGACTTTGGTAAGAAAAGTGGAGGCAGAATCGCCACGAGGACAAATAACATTAAAAGGGTGGAACAATTCCGTCCCGTGGCCGCTCTTTGTGAGTCTGTGCTTCATTTCAGCATTGTGGAAAGGAATTTACCGAATGTCATTGTATCAGAATAGCTTGAATTAATTCCCTGGAGCTCTTCATGAGTCTAATGCTGTCAAGTAAGTGAGGGTGTCAAATAATAGATGGATAATAAAGCACATGTATGAGGCGAGCTGTCAAGTTAGGAGTGTAGATAGGTGTCAAATATCATTTTTCACTTGGGTTAACCTCGGGTTAATTGAAAGAGCGGGATACGGAAAGGTTTGGTATCTATTCCAATACCAAGCCCAACGGCAATACTTGTATGGTATCTAATCCAAGACCACAAGGTCCAACGTCAGGTATTTGGTATCTATCGGTAAAACTTCTATCTACTCGCCGCTCTTGACCGAGGCAAATTACAAATTACCATAAAACGTCTCACAAAAGACACGCTAGCAAGAACAACAATAACTCCAACCCAACGTCGGAGATCCCACCATACCAACAAACGATGAAGATTCACGGCACCATCCTGTCCCTCCTCCTCGTGTTCGCCTCCCGCGGCGGTGTCAGCCACGTCAAGGCCTCCAATGACAGCAGCATCGATGATCCCCACGAAGAAACCGTCCCCACCGGCGAATTATTCTCGCAAGGCCTCACCAAGCTAGACGACCTCCCCTCCCACTTCGTCGACTACCTCCGACGAACGATGGGTTCCGAGTTCGAACAGTCCGGACATGCCCCGAGCCACGTCCAACGTGTCTCGAAGGAGGGGATCCTCCTCGACGTGGACGGGAGCGTCATTGATCTGAACCTCCTCAAGCCGCATCGCAGCCTGTTTTCCACCGAGACGTACGATATTAGCGAGTACGGACGACACGTCATTCACAAGGAGACGGGTGAGGAGATGGAGATATTCGTGTACGGGAACGAGATCGTGACGGAGTTCGACAGCAACGTGCATCGACTGTTGGAGGGGGAGAATTACGTTGTGGCCACCAAGGATAATGAGGGGGGTGACAATGACAATAACAATAACTTTGTCGACATTCGAATCCAGAACATTGTGGATGGAGCGAGGTTCGGTCGGAGTTTCAAGAGGGTGGGTGATTTTTACGTTGCCTACGTTAGCGTGAGCGATGATGAGGATGGTGGGATTATCCATGGGCCGTCAAATTACATGAGAGGATCTGAGGCAGCAGCAGCAACGGATCATCGGGAGTTGGTCAGAGGCAATACCGAATTCGTCACTGTGAGTAAATTGAGAGTAGTAGTATCTATTACACGTTGTCAACTGAAACTGTCTTCAATCTCATGAAATTATCCTCGTTTCAATAAACAATGCCCGCACAGATAACTGTAGCCGTGACGCTTGATCAATCATTAAAGAATAAATACCCTAGCTGGGGCAACAGTCAGGTGCAGTCCATTTTCGCGGACGCACAATTTCGTTTCAATTATTCATACGTCATGTCTATGCTTTGGTTCCTTCCCGAGAGTAACATTGCCCTCTTTCCGCGTATCACCCTCGGACCCATTGACGAGACAAACTCCCTCGACTCCTTTACGGTGACGGGTTGCGATCTCAATGTCCATGGCGCTGTAGATATTTACAGTGAAGCATACGCTGGACGTCATGACGCCGATGCGTGGTTCCTACTGACGGGCACCGAGTTCTTGGATACGGCAAGCGGTGAGAAGAGAGTGGGCTGCGCCAATCAGAACGGCTTCTGCGACTGTAACCGTGATAAGGAAGAACACGGTGGATACACCAACGGATTTGCCTTTGCCGTCCTCTATGTCTGGCAGACAGATGTGAACAAGCTGGGGACAGCATTTGCTCACGAACTCGGCCACACATTTGGAGCGAAACACAACATGGCACATTCAAATACAATCATGCATGATGAGCTTACCGAAGGACAGCCCATGTTCTCTATTGCAAACTTGCAGGCCATGTCAAACTGGATTAAAGGTGAATGCACACTGAATAAGATTAGAACATTCAACGATCCGAATAGGAATTACATGTCAACGAACGAAATGGAATGGGCAGGCTGTGACTGATAATGACATTTGAATCGTCTGTTGAGTATGTAAGAGCAGTGTCAGCACCATTTTCATTTGGATCTGCTCTATTTATTGTTTGTTCTTGTGTTGGGGTGTGAGTCCAATGGTTTTATATGTTGTTGTAAAGCTTAAAGTTTCTTTTCACTGTCATTATATTCATATTACTAGTTTACAATCATTACGCATATGTATATCCCCCTCTTTATTGAATTACCGGAGCCTCGTGAACTCTTCCATCCGAAGATAAATTAATGAATACACGATCATCGCGTCTCGCATTACCAACTCCTCCAAACGGGACAAAGATGTGACATTCGAGGTAATTGCCCTTAGTATCGGGATTTTGACACGATTCCTTGATAGTCTCGCAGCAATCCTCGGGAGTAATGTCTCTGCAATTCCATTTACCGTCAACTCCGAGGACTCGAGTTCCGTGGACGGAATCCTCCCAGGAGAAGGGGTATGTGACAATTCCATCTCCGGCACGACCCATGACGGTGGTGGCCTTGAGGTCGGTAACGATGACTACCTTGTTGTAGCCTTTTTGAAGGTGTTTTTTATAATGTATTGGCAATAGAAGTATTGAAACGACAGTGTGTTTAGATCAATATATACAATCAATACACACACACAAGTCAACAACGCAACTTAAAACTAACTCACCGTCTTGGTCTTTGTTTCGCTTCTCATGCACAACAATTTCAACGGTAGACATGCCAAGGTTGACAAGATCGGCATTCACAATTTCCAAACATTCATCGAATAAGTGACCGACGCACTCGGGGAATGTAATGTACGTCTCGTATATATTCCGAGACACATCCATGGCACGATCGACGTCATCTACAGTCTCAGTGGTACCCTCTTCCATTTCCTTGCGTTCCCGCGGACGAACGGCTAGCGATGCTGCCGCGTTGCTGTCTCTAATTTGCTCCTTGGCCGCACGAAACTTGGCAGTGGCTTGATTGACAATCTCACGTGCCTTCTCGTGATCATCACCTCCCAATAAAGAGTTGGCACGGTGAATCAACTGCCGAGTCTCGGATAGGATCTCGGTTAACTTCTTGTGATTGTCCGAGCTGACCGCCGGGGGAGGATTTTGTTTGGAGACGACGGAGACCGTGGCAGTGGCGAGCGGGTCGGAGTCATCGATGGCAATATCGAGGCGTCGTGTGATTGGATGATGTTCTTTGGATGAGGGGAAACGATCGAGCTTGAAAATGAAGGGGGATGTTAGGGCGATGGCGCCGAATACGGCTATTAGGGGACGAAGGACGCGGTTCACCATGGTTGTTCTTTTGTTGGTGTGTGTTTGTTATGTTGTTGTATGTGTTGCTCATTCAACAACATAACATGATCGTGGAATGTCTCAGATCTTCCCGATTCACGAACTCTACAACACTCTTTTTCTCCGTAATGACTCTAAAAAAGCGCGAACGGTCATAATTCCTGTGCCATCGGTAGTTTAGAGATTATGACTGGTAACTCCCTCAAAGGAACAGTCATACATATTTCCGGTGCAAGCGGTAGTTTAGAGATTATGACTGGTAACTCGCTCAATAGATTCCTCTAATATGGTTGCGGAGACGAAAAGATTTCATGCCTCTGCGAAGCCGAACAAGCCTTCGCAGATTTTTATTTTAAGAGAGTGAGATTGCCTCCATCTGCTGAGCCTACTTCGCAAAGAGGTCACAGTTTAGGTCAGCATGGAACAAATTCGAAAGAAATATATTCAAAAGGTTCAACTAACATTGACTAACAATGACTAAAACACACCGCAGATGACCCGCGTCAAACGAAACCAAAAAATTTCAGACACAGTGACAGAAATCATATAGACCTATTATCATCCTAGACAAACAATCCAATACCGCATCATCAACATTACACACTCTCTCTATTATATCAAATAATAATGACGGCCCGACGACCGGCTGATACCTCATTCATACACTCTCTTGCTCCCGTCTGGAGGGATCTTTCTCGGAGCACTTCCAGATCAAGACGACACTCTGCAAATAATCACGACGAATACGAGTCTGCCCCGCCAACCAAAGATGATGATGGATGCTACGCCAGAACTACCACTCCAATGGCGGCGGGTATTCTCAAGACTCACGAGCATGAGGGAGTGAAGATGAGATCGACCGAGACAAGCAGGAAGGTTTCGTTTCGCAGAAGCCAAAGTCAGGGAACAGCAACTAGGAGAAACAACATTGACAACGTTAATTCAATAACGGATGATGCGTCTCCCCCTCTTCCACGTCGTTCTCTGAGGGGGTCACACCACTGGCCACCTCCACCGCCTCCACGAGATTCCAAAAATGGCAATAATGTGCCCAATTCAGGTAGTACAAGCCGAGAATCGAATAAGGATCTATCCTCAGTTTTGAAGTCGGGCCATGTTGCGAAGCTGCCATTTCCCACCAAGTCTAATGTCCGTACTCATTCAAGACCCGGACAGAGGAGGCACAGTATGCTCGAAACGGAGGGGTTCTCGGGAAATAATAATAATGCTGGTATCCAGTATAACAGTACTACTCCTTTCCTCGACAGGAGAAGATCCGACGGAGACGGAGGCATCTTCATCAGCACTCATCAAGAGTTTCAGAACAACGCAAACAATAATAATCCACTGGACTACGTCTTGGGTGACTCGCCTCGATGTCTCTCTCACATCCTAATCGAATCTTGCCCCCAAGCCGCACTCGAGAGGGTATCCCGTCTCAACGTTCACGACTTTGCATTCGTTAAACGTTCGAATGGATCGTGGTCCTATGCGATTCTTGCCCATCGTTATGTAGATATGAGCAATAACGAAGAACACATGATGTTTGTTTTGAGTGAAGTGGGGTCTACCAAGATAGTGAAGAGGAGTCAATGGGCCAAGTGCGTCAGCTGTGTGGCATATGACGTTGAGAAGGAGCATGTGCCAAAGACCATTTCCATCAATAAGGATGACTGTTCGTTGATTTCATCCATTTAGATGCCTAAGCGGTTAAGAATCTAAGATTCTAAAAATGAAACATATGTCTTAGTTTTATGAACTCATTGTATAAGTAAATAATGAGTAGGTCTTGGGATAACTTGGACTTCAACTATGAGTTGAGCCGTTAACTGACAGCCCACTTTCTATACATGCAGAAGGCGACGATGAATGAAGAAAGGTGCCTCTAAAGCCACGCTCTTCTTTCTGCCTTTTTACTTTTCGTCCTCTAACAGTATAGTTATCATCAACTTTCCCTCTAAAGGCTAACTCAGTAAGTGCAGACATAATGTTGTCTTCTACTTCCATGTCGACCTTACCAAGCCTTTTCCGCGTTCTCTTACTCCCATTATCTAGTTCATTACTAATGTCAGGATGTTTGTATGTCATGAGAATATGATAAATAGATTGTGGATTGGCATCAGATACGAAGTTCTTGAAATCTTCAGAGTTGTCTTTCTCTAGCAATTCAATGACACTACTTTCACCACGGGCCGAGGCATTTTCTCTTGCGTAATATAGAGATTGTTGATGCAGCCTCTTCCCCGTCTTTTCATGAATAAGTAGCCGGAGGTGAGCAAGATTGCAATCAGATGGGACTCGAACAGAGTGGCTAGGGAATTCACCATCCGTCTTTTTACGACGGGATCTTCGTGGTCTAGGGTTAGCCTCCTCTGACTCTGATGTCAAGTCAGCAAAAATGGTAGACACGGCAACCTCCAAATCTACATCTCCCTCAACCTCATGTACACACAGATTAAACATGTCATCTCTTGACAATTCAAAGTGATAATGTAATGATTAGAAACAAGTAGTTCCAGCAAATGTAATTCCATGCGACTTACTCTTGTTTGGGCGTTGCGTCTAGTTCTACAACATCCATTGGCTCGTCATTTACTTGCTCTTTTTCTGACTTGACACTTTCTTCTTCAAGCATCACGCATCCCTCATCGCATATTTCAGGTTCTACAAGAACAAGAACAATGTCGTCTTCTTCTTTTGCCATCGTAGCCAACGGCAGTTTCGTTTGATAAGAGGTGTCAGAATAACTAGTTTTTCCCTTTGAGATGTTTTCCAGAGCAGCCAGCGAGCTCAAAAGATCAGCGCAATCTTTCTTGCTGAAAAATTCAAGATTTGCCTCCTTCAAAGAGCAAAGTGTTTGTTTATTGTCGCCGGTAAATGCAGGGATACCGATAGTCTTTTGATGACTGCAACAGAGGCTGCACGATGATGAACAGAGCAGTTGATGCAGTTTCTCCTTCACAGTTTCATTCGATACATTCTTCTTTGAACGTAGTAAATAGGAACAAGCTTGTCTCCACCCTTCAACTATTTTGTGATGGAGTATATTTAACGGAGTTGTATTGACAGTTGGGACATACTCGTTTCGCAATATTTTCATCAGTGTAGAGTTGCTCTCAACGTTAGACTTCCATTCTTTGATTTGAATTGGGAAGCGTTCTTCTGATTCTTTCTCGTCAAAGCATTCACTGCAGTTACCAATGCATTCATCAGTAGGAGGTTGGAATGCATGACGGATAGCGTTAGGAAATATATGAATGATCTTTGTCCACAAAGACTTAGGTATTATGCGGGTCGTTCTTTGGTTATGCATCACATTGCACTTGTCATGTTGACCTGAATAATGTTAAAGCAGATAATGTTGAGGTCATTGGATCATTGTAAAAAAGAAACAGGTCCAATACTTACATGTGATCATCGAATTTACAGTTGCGTCTAATACCTCACTTCCTGCTGATAGTTTAATGTCCGCAGCTTCTCCATTTGATGCTTCTATAAGTGAACTAAAGTCGAGACAACGCAAATCGCCACCTGGCGGCATTTGTTCCGCATTTGTACTGAACAGAGTTTTCACCGCGCCGTCAACATACTTATAGTACGACGTAACAAACCGCTTGGATATGGCATATGCATCAGTCAAGTTGTGAGTGTTACCCAAATCATTGGACTCTAAACGCAGCTCTCTATAGACAGTTATTAAATTCTTTTTTGAATGCAAGATAGTCGGAAAGTTGTTATAAGTATGATTGAAAAAGTAAGACACGTATAAATTAGAATCGAATACAATCTCACCTCTAACATTATGAACTTTTCTTTCAGCTTATTTTGGTGAGATACGCCGCAGTCTTTACAGACCAACTCATCTTCCTTAAACATGAGGTCCCTAATATTGAATGGTGGATTTTCATTGGTAGCCTCGTGTGTCATGAACATTGCATATTCTTCATCGAGAATCTTGCAAATAACATCAAACAACTCGAGTGGGAGCAACTTCAACTTAGCGGCAGTCGTTGGATGGACACCACCTGCATCAATGACAACGAAGGTTTATCAATGGCCTAAATTCTTCATAAGCGCTTCAACAACAATTAAATTGAGCTCACCTGATTTATGTTCACAAAGTAATCTTTCTTTGTTGAGAGTTGATTCCGTGGACAATGTTTCTTTAAACACGTCTTCCAAACTATCAGTACAGGAGAAGAATCGCTTTAGAATTGTTGAATCAACTAGCACATTGCCACCATTACTTTGAGATAAGCCAAATAGTTTATTTTGTTGCGACGTAGCGCAGAAAACCTCCTTGATGAGCTGCTCTCTCCTGAAATCGAGTCTTGACTGCTGTCTTGATATCTTGGCTTGTTCACTTGAGATCGTTTCGCGGCAATTAGGATAAATTGAGTGTGAGAAACATCATTCTTGCTGATCCTATCATTCAACACATCAACTTACTCTTGTTCAAGACGATACATATCCATCCTCATTTGGGAATAAAGCTGATATGTATCGGTTTCAGTCTCTGCTGTCTCAATATCATGGCTGCGAGTACTACTGGAATCCCCGCGATCACAACAAAGCATGTCACTTTTGACGGAAGTTGACAGATAATCCTTTTCAACGTAAAATAAGTTATAGGCATCGGCGCCACCATTGATTTTTTGTGGTTTGTCATTGTTACTTTGCATTATACCATGCATTTGATCGACATGGAAGCCAGCTACTGGACCATGTTTTAATACAACGACATCTTCATCGTTGAATTCAAACCAAACTCCCGTACTCCAATCCATAACATCCGCTAAAATAGCAGTATAAAGAAGTAACAGTATAATGTTCATGCGTAAGAGAAATCATTAACACAATCCAGGTCAACGCAACATTATAATGAATTACACTCACCGACATAATGCCCCCCATGAGCCGAATTCCCCAAATGATTCTGAACAGCCACAAGCACATACGTCTTCGTCTTGCTTTCACCTTCCTCCAGGTACGGCACGTCCAACGCATGGGGTAAACAAACTTTGGTAGTCAGTTTTTGTTTGGTATAAGTCTCCATATTGAAAATGTATCGATTGAGCTGTAAATTGAGCACGGGGGGTATATTTTCAAAGTGGGGGGTTCGTGTGGCGTTGCATTTTTTGTTGCATACGGAACAAAAGTATTGATTGTCGCCTTCTAATGATTCGGGGAATAGAGTGAGGTTTAGTAATTGTTGTACGTCAACGTTTTTATTGTTGGACGTGGAGCCGCGTTTGACCTTGTTGTCGCTGCTGCTGGGTTGATTCTCTTCCCTGCCCTCGACGATGGGCAACGCGAGGAATTTAAAGTCATCAATCTTCTTTGACGAACATTTGCATTCACAACACGTGGTGGTAATACTGGATTTTCCCCAGTAGATGGATGGTAATAAATTATTGAGTTCGGTTTGACCGGAGGTAATGGCACATTGTCGGAAGGAGTCTTGCATTCTATCAAATAGCAGTCCGGCAAACTATAGAGAGAATGATGGATAATTGTTCACAACAAGAGATGATTAGTGATTGATCACCAAAGTGTTGGCAAATCACAACAGTCATCATCAGCACCATATATCTAAAGATGTGTACTAATTGAAATTACTAACCTCATTGGGATCCTGCATCTCATCATCATCCAACCCCAAAGCCAATGCAAATTCATTCGTATCAATGATACATTCACCCCCGATTCTCATTCGTGCCAGTATGGATTGCATACTCGACAATACGTGATTCATACGTGCAACACTACTATTACTAGTGCTGCTGCTGGTGCTATTATCATTGCTGTGAATGTTATTGATTGGTTTCCACGAGAATAGTCCGTTTACGAATCCAATGTTTTGTGCCAAGCATTGTAATTGACTGTTGAGATAGCATGTGGATCCTAGGTTACGTAGTCCCGGCGGTTTGGATAGTTGCAGTTGAGATGTAGCACTAATGTTGTTGCTGATGTTCTCATTGTTGTTAATGCCGTTGTTGTTGTTCGATGGCATCATCGGTAGCAACGATGGCAAGATTAGATGACGATGATGTTTTTCTATCATGTCCATACACGATTCGACAGAAGCTGTATTCTCTTGTGAATTATTATCAGCAGTAGCGAAGCAAACACGTTGAAGTAAATGCGTGTAGATGCAATCCCTATCGACGTGAATGACGTCACGAATATTCATCGGCTCCTTCTTTTTCTGTGACTTTTTATTCGAAGCATTATTGTTCCATGATGCAGTTTCGGCTGTTGTCCAATTCTCACGCATAAATGCAGATATATTATCCATTCCCTCTGACATGTTGTGCAGTCGAGCATGGGCAAGGTTGTAACGATACTCATCCAAGATTCCCCCGAGTGAAGCTAGACAGAATGGATTGTAATCACAGGCACAATCATGATTACAGTCTGTTGATCCTTGGACTACTCTGCTCCCACAAATGATTGTATCCTCAAATGATAAGTCTGATGATTGCATATTTTCATTGTGCTGTTCATCATTATCATTTTCGTCATCATCATCCAGCAGCACCACAGCTTTCTTCTTGCCCTTATTTCTATTCTGCTGCTTTTTCTTCTTCATCTTCTTGAGGGCCGCCGCCTGACGTTTCATAGCCGCCGCCAATTGAATCTGCGTCCACTCATTTACGGTGGGACAGGCGCATTCCACTACTGTCATCATCGTGGCGGGAAGATTGTCCTCTAGTTCACTGCCGTCATTGTCTACGAGGTTGACGATGTTCTTCTTCTGCTCATTGTGTGAATGGAATGTCCACTCGGCAGCAACGAGAGCACGGCTGCACTTCATCCACGGGCTGACTATTTCCTCCTCCGACGATTTGCCCTCATCATCACCATCATTATTATTGTTATTGTAGCACAATTTAAAGAAGGGAAAGATGCCGCGATACGGATCGTGAAAGGCCTCGTAGCGACTGCGTTCCAAAAAGGCGATGAAGCGAGCATCGTCAAACGGGCAGACGATGCCTTTGTTTGACTGCCTTTGCTGCTGCTTTTTGGGGGCGGATGATGATGCTGTGAGTGATGATTGGATGGAACCTCGTCGGCGGGTGGTCATTGTGGAAGAGGAAGACCTCGACATGATCGACGGTGTGAAATGTTGCTTTGCTTTGCTTTGCTTTTGCTTTTGCTTTGCTTTGCTTTGGCTTGGTTTGCGTTTTGTTGCGCTTTGATTGCGCTTTTTTTGTTGCGCTTTGTTTGTCGCGTGCATGCGAGCCCCCCTTTTTGTCGCAACGACACCTCACACCTCATCCCTACCCTGTCAACTTGAAAGTCAAACACCCTCTGCAGTTGCCAATTGCAGGTATGTTGCAGTACCTTTTCTTAACCTTCGCGAAACAATGTTAGTCATCAATGATTACCTTTCACTCTTTTGAACTTGACCACTTATTTTGCACCTAACAAAATAACTAG
>JALLPH010001165.1:0-14850 GCA_036939855.1 Cyclotella choctawhatcheeana
GGGCAGACACACAAAAGCAGCCACGTATGCCTGCTACTGCTCTAGGTGTTCCGTGGCGCAATTAACCTCGTCAACCGGCTGCTGGCTGCAACTGCAAAACACAACACACACAGTGTCAAAGAAAAATGAACAGCGACATGATTTGCGACGGCAATTGGTCGCCTTACCTTGGACTGGTGAAGCTGATGCAGGGTTTGTTGGGGGCTGCAGCATGGTTGAGTTTGCCATGGTGTGTTGATGATGGCAATATGGTAGTTTTTGCATAGGTAGTTTGTCGCAATTCCGTCAGCCAGTGTGTGATCTATGATGTGCTGGTGATCGATAGTGAGGGGAGGAGAGCTTCTGTAAATGAGTTATGGTTTTTTATGTCAGTTTAGAGGGCTAGTTGAAGCTAGTTAACTCAGCTAATCAATAGGAGGTGGATATTTAGCCCCCTAAAATTAAATGTAGGTGGGGGAGATAGATTTGGTTTTTTGCAAGATTTGAGCCTCTGAGATGCTTCCAAGTGGAACCCATAAAACAGCTAGCCGTTTAGTACACATGCTAGACGGCCCCTGATCATCCAGCAAGGTTCAAGCATGCCAGAGGATACTACAGAGATGTTAAATTACAGTTATCAATATCATCTGGGGCAAACTGGATTTTAGCCGGCAGTTACAAGGCGGAATAGGTTATGACTCCCCCATTTTGGATCCCAGCCACCAGGAGAGCCCCCCACTTGCCACCCCGCCCCCCCTGCGCACCCACCCACACCCCACCCGAGGAATATACGTGCCCTGCGGGCACGATAAAACCCGAAGCCTAACATCATCACTTGCTCTTGCTAAAATTTGGGGAATGAGTTCTTATCTAGACTAGAGTGTATTAGACTGTGCCAATTGCTGCCAAACTTCCTGATGCTTCATCGCCCCTCCTCCCAACGCCCCCACCTGAAATTTTGTCATCGAACAATCACTGAGAAATTAACAATACAAATCCTAAAATAGTCCCCTGCGATCAATTGCTATGGTTATTTCAACGATTCAGTCGCGTGGGGGGGCCACTTAGAAAATGCAACCGGATCACCAGAATAAACCCCATCATATGTGCACTCTCAACAAAAAACGTGGTCGTCTCACCACAAAAACCACCACGGTCATCACCGTGACGGGTATTTTTGGCCGTTCCTCCTCAATCTCAACTACTGGGAGTCAGATCTTCCCCCTGCAGTCACAATCACGACTCTGCGAGGACCCAAATCTATTACATCGCCAGAGTCATGGCTGCATCTGCATCTGCTTCTACCAATTTTGCTCTGCCATCACCGACACCGCCAAACACGAATATCTCTGATTCGTCTATCTTGGCCGGCTGTTACTCATCAAATACAACGTCTGCCTCAACTCCCCAGCACCCTGAAGCTTGTGATAGTATTGGAGAAGGGATTGTGACTGTTTCCGGTCAATTGGTGATTGTACTTATGTCAGTTTTGTCTATTTTACTGCCAAAAAAATAATATTCTACGCCCAATGCCACTGACAAGCAGTTGCCATCAAAAGTATTCCTATTATTATTCATTTCACTTCCATTTCCATCCTCTCTAATTTCCATGAAATTAGTGTTAGGGGGTCTGGGTGCGTGAGTATGTACACAAAATTTTGGTGAAAAAATATGTTGTCATTGGCCTTTTTTGTTCACTTTGTAAAAACACTTTAGGTGGTGGTTTTGGTTCATTGACATGCATAACTTTGAATTCATACATACTTCATGCATTATGAATACACTTTATAACTTTGATAGGAATATCTAGAAATATTTTGGACCTTAAAGGTATTTTTTAAAGTTTTGAATATTTTGGGTATTTGTTGCTTATAAAGGGCCTTTTCACTACGTTTGTGATCAAATCAAGAAATCCACACCAGCTTGACCCTCCCAATAACCCACCATTAGTATGATAAATGGTTATAAAAGATTGAGATTTGAAATTAGTCTACTGACTGATTCAGGCAATTCACAGCATCTCAACCCTTCCAATCTTTCACCATTAGTCTATTGAATGGATAGACATGGTTGAGATTGGAATTCATCCCCAACAACCATCACCACATTGTGACTTTTGAGTCACGGGTGGTGAAAATTTTGGCGGAGGTCCTCCCTACGTTTCACACCCTGATTGAGTGTGTACAGACTGATTCAGCCATTTCATATCAGCTCAACCCATCCAATATCTGATTACAAGTATAATGAATGGTTAGACAAGGTTAAGATTGGTGTATGGGCTCTAAAATGGTCACTACAACATGTAGAGACTGATTCAGCCACTTCATATCAGCTCAACCCCTCAAATCTCTCATTTTACTAAAAATTTCAGTACACACGATTTCTCCTTCTCAGTAACTCATGCGTGACCTCATCATTATCTTCAGGAGAGTCAGGAGTCTTTGGAATGGATAATGAAAACTGAATTCAACATAATCATTATATTCTGGGCCACAATAAATGTGAACATGTGTGATAGTTAGATTTGGATTATTGATCATTGCTAGCTTGATTTCAAAATCATCCTTATCAACCAAAACCAAATCTCTCCGGCCAACAGGAAAACACACATCTCCAACCTCCTCATTGTCACTTTCCATGTGCCTGTGCGGAAACAATGCTCTTCCTTCAAAAAGAAGTCAACATCGCGTAAAGTATCCAGTCTTGTGAGTACTACATCATTTATTTCATTATAAATATCGCATCCTGCTGTATACTGTCAGATGACACTTGTTCCAGAATTTGTTGCCTCCAAGAACCCTAATAGAAGCGTAAGATACATGAATATACAACTACTTAACTACTATCTATGGCGCGTGCACTGTGAAGTATCAAATCATACAAAACAGATCTTCTGACTCAAATGTCTCGATGATGATGTACTAAGCATCCAATAGCAATAGTTGTACCACTTTCAGGAATACAATGATCAATATAGTAGCCGGATCTATCCCACTTCTAAGTGAAACAAAACTTGCAGTGCTTTGTTTGGCATGAAAATCGCTTGCTCTTTCCCATCTTGCCTCCGCTATTGCATGCTACCTCTACAGTGCTTTGTTTTGCATGAAAATCGCTTGCTCTTTCCCATCTTGCCTCCGCTATTGCATGCTACCTCTCCCTCCTTCATTGAGCACTCAATTATGTACTTTTTTAGCCGGAAGAATGATACACAGATATCTCCATGATTTAAATCAGTTGGTGTTGGGAACTGGTGGGGAGAGAAATACAATCGAGTATCTTTTGATACTCCAAAGTGATCCTTGAGGCAAACAATACTTGGCAGAGAATAGAACCGTAGAACCATACTCCAATCATGGGCTGGTATAACCCATTGTACTTCCGCCTCTCGTTCGTTGCCGTTACATCATATTTCATATAAACGATTATGAGAGCAAGTTTCAATCCACCCCTTTTATTGCTGCGTATTACCGATTTCCACTCATCGTGTACAAAAAAATGTTGCTCCTCTCATACTGCACCAACTTCGACAAAAGGGCGCCGCTGGATGGTGGAATTTGTTTCTTTGCAATCATATCCTTGATTGCCTTTCGATCAGAAGCATATATGTCTCGGTTCATCACCATTTTCACTGCCCACTGTTTTGGATAATAATTGCTTTGCAGCGGTATGATGTTGCTGCGAATTCTATCTGCAGTTTTTGACAGTGTAGCAGCAAACCTCCAAATGACAGCCTTCATTTCATCCCTGTCGACGCCTTCTATCAATGGAAATAACCCATCTTTGAAGTTTACCTCCTCTTTCCCACAAGTATAGAGTTGAAAGGTTTCGCAACAGAACTGATGCAGTGGTAGGCTTTAATAATCGCGCGGGAATATTTGGTTCCTTTATTAATTATTGGGGACCCCTAAAACTAAAAGTAGGTATGGTACACGTTAAGTACAGAACTATTATTTTCACATTCTCACCTGTCGGCACGCCGACCAACAAAACACGAGCCTACCAAGATACCTCTCCCACAGAAAGCAGAAAGCAGAAGAAGGGTTACCCCTAATCTCAGAGCGGAAGTGGTCAAATGCTTTCTGAGAATTTATAGTAAATTACACAAAAGGAACATAAAGGTACATTCATCTTTCTGTTCTTGGGAGAAAAATAACAAGAAATAAGAAACCGGAAAAAGGGTACAGGATACGAAGCAAGACCGGTCCCCGCACGAAAAACCATAATAAACACGCGCTTCAAAGATGAGCAACATGCAACCATGGTTTCGGATTGACTGCATGTAACGCGTGGGGCTCAGACCATATCATACAACTCTACCAGAGACAATAGTCACTAAAACACGCTCTACTGCATCTAGCACAGCACCACTCTCGAGGAGAAGAATAAGGCTGTCATTGGTTGTCTAGAGTTCGTAGCAAGAGATATGCACCTCCAGGGTCTCATTGTTCGATTTCGGTCTCTGTTAGAGCCGAGCCAAGAAGTATTAGTGGGCACTGGGATCACACTCAGCGACGATATCATTGCAATAGATGTGTGTCGCATGGCAATGCCATTTGAGGAAGTTGTAGTGGGCATAGGAAGCGAAGCAGTAGCGGGCACCAAAATCACCTTCAGCGACGATATCATTGTACGCATTGGTTCCTATGGTACAGCAAAAGATATGTGTCGCATGGCAATGACAAATAGACGCTTCGGGATCCTCATGGAAGAAACAGCCCGTCAAATGTTGATTGCTGAGATTCTAGGCAATGAGCGAAATGAAAATGTTCGTGAAGTTGAAGGTGCAATTGATGACTACCACGGACTAAAGAAGCGAGTTTATATTAAATTGAATTCAATCGCCGACGAGGAAGATTATTCGTGGATTGGTCTATATCACGAATTGCAGTTGATATATTCTTGTGTATTCTGCCAGGTGACACTGGAAAACGCCAGTGATGCCATCAATGTTATGATTAATAAGGATCCCGAGACCTTCAATGATCCGAATAATCCAGTGACAAAGCTCACCATCTCACAATGTCATGTTCCATCTCATATTTTGCCCGTCGAACAAACCCTCCGGGCTTTCTCAACTATGCCGAATCTAAACAAAATTAAGATCAATTACAGTTCGATTGCAGCCGACAACGACGAGCTGAGTTCATCTCGTCTTCGTTGGTTGATAGCTCCCGAGTCTAAGTACAGCGTACTGAAAATCCTGGACTTGCGGGTTTTTAACCAGAATGGCGTAGAAAGTCTTGCTGCTGCATTCAAAACGTGCACTTCAATTGAAACCCTATGCATCTTGCCTATTCGTATTGGTTACCATTATGTGAATTCGAATGAACCTGCAACGTGGCCTCCATCTTATCTCGACGGCTATCGCCATGTGGAGACTCTGAACCCTCTAATGCGAGCCATTGCAAATTTGCCCAGACTTAAGCGACTTCGACTTGGCTTTGAAGCATGTGGAAATATTGAGCCTCGAGATAGGCATATTGAGGAGTCTTTTGGAATCTTGAACCGTTCTGTCCGTGGTCTTGTTCACATTCGTGAGGGTAGACATCCTGAGCTGCGAAACTGCAGCGAATTTGTGCCTCTTTGGTGATATTCTCTCCATACTCCATACGGGGCTTCTTTGTATTTCATTTTTCACAGATTAAGTGTCTACATATTTTGCCTGGGTCAATAATCGTTTTCACCTAATATCTTATCTTAAACAAAACGATGCCACACAAGATAAAAAGTTCTATTTGCATCTAGATTCGGCTTGGCAATTTTTATCATATATTAGTGTCCTGATGTTCAGCTTAATGGAGACTAATGGTAACTACACAATTTCAATTGTGAAAATACTAGCTAATATGCTTTTAATTTTACTGATTGTTTTTACTACCAAGGTATCTAAAACTGTTCACTATTGACGCAAAGCATTGGTCCCATTAGCAAACAGGAGTACTAGCACAAAACTGCGGCAAGCGCTAACACAAACTAAATGAAGAATCCATCAGCTCGACCACTGATTGTGCTATCTCTTCACTTGAAGGTACAAAGAACAACGCTGTAGAGTTTACTTAACACTTTTTCTTGCATGCACTATTGAAGATTCCTTCCCAGTTGTCATCACAATCATCTTCGCATTCTTCTTCGCAGTCTTTCTTGCAGTCCCTCTCATCCTTTCTGCATTCGTCTAATGCTTCCTCCTAATTAATCATACGAAGTACAATTGTTGAGAAAAGAACAAACCATAATTCAAAGAGTTTGCACATTTACTATTTACTTACATCGTCACCTGCAGCATCTTCGCATTTATCCTTGTCTTTCTTGCAGTCTCTGTCACAGTCTTTGTCCTCAGTTTTGACCTATTTAAAAGTCGAAGTAAGGAAGCGAATTGTGAGTGTTCATGTTCATGTTAGTTCTATGCATTTATGTTTCACATAACAACAACTTACGTCAAAGAATGCAAGGTTCTGCTCGCCAGAATCAAACATACCACCCCTCCTACGCTCACTCATTCCCGGTGCATCTTCGATTTCGTCTGCAATATCCCTACACTCAGCTGTACTTGGTTTCTTCTCGATGAAAGCGACAATGTCCTCATCTTGGACCCTATCCTTGGGGTCTTTCTCGATCACTGCCAAATCCATGTTAAACTCTTCGAGTACCCATTCAGCAATGTCAGAAACACAGCTTCCGGCCTTCTCGTCACCCTTCTTGACTACAAGCCACAAGACGGGTGGATCTTCTTTAAAGCGGATAGTGTTGTAGTCTTTGCTGTGATGAATCTTGCCTTCAATCACACGGTAGGCTTCGTTTGAGTCCTTGTCCTTCTTCTTACTGCGGCCTTCCTTCAGATCGCGATGGGGCTGAAAGGAATAATGTTGTACGAGAAAGGAGATGTGAAACGAGTTTAGATGAAATGTTACTGATGCCTCAAGAGACATACGGAATAGGGAAGAATGATAACATCTAATAACTTACTGTATGATCTTCAATTCCACGGATGGTATGAGCTAAGTCCAATTTCAGATTTATCAGCAGTCAGTATCAATGGAATGGCTCTATTGTCAAAACTAGTCATGATACAGAAATCGAAACTTACCAGCAGCTCCGTGATGAGCAAAAACGAGAAGTAATGTAGCGAGTGAAGTCTTCATGATTTATCTTTTTTGTTTTGTTTATATCTTGATTGGCAGTTCTTATTGGATGTTCTATCAGAAATGGTATAGGTTTCGGTTGTCTCTTGTTTATCGATATTCGGTTTATGGGATTTATGAGGAGATGATTGATAAATGAGAACTGTTGATGTGATGGGGGATGAGGTGCATGACTCAGAAGAATCCACTTCTTTGTGGACGAATGAGAATTCTGATTTGGTGAACGGATAATCATTTCACATCTCTTTGACACTTGTATAGTCGTGTGGATGGATTAATACCACATCGAATATGAACGGCCTTTCATGAGGACGGGTCGGGAAAGCATCACATTAGGAGTAACGCAAGAAAAGTTGGGGTGATGGCCATGTAGAAATGAGAACCGTTGCTGACATCTTGATTGGGTCTACCATACTGTCTGCACGTCTCAAGGAATGAGAATTGCATTCGTGAAGGCGTGTCTCTTGAATGTTGACAGCAGTGGCGTTCTGATTTCAGCAGAGGAGTTATTAGTGGATGCGAGCGAGGTAAGTGAAAGAGAGGAAGAGAAGATTGTCCGCCGTCGGATATTATTTTTAGTGGGCATAGCTGTACGTATTTTCTTCTCTTTATTCTCTGGGTAAATATTTCTAATACATATGCCTCCCAGATTTTCGACCCAATGTTTGCCGCCACTTTTTGCCGCCACACTGCCACAGCCAACCCACAACCCACCCCAACCTCACACAACCCACACATGCTCTTCGCCCATTCGCCATCAGCCGAACTCCTCTCCTCTAACAGCAAATCATGTGCACTAACTCGCCTACAGAAGCACCGGAAGTGCTGTCTCTAAGCGAGCTAAAGGTAAATCTTCCCCAAGACGTGTACAGTCATCTCTCTCAGCAGTATGATGACAACGGAGGCACCGACGACGGATCACACCTGGAGAAGATACTGGAGTGTATGAAAATCTCCCCGGGTGAGACTTGCTGCAGAGTCAACCTGTTACAATCATCGGTGGAGAAAGTTATCGAGGCATTGAATACGCATTTGTCTCGTAGTACGAATGGCGATGATGATGTGCAGTACACAGTTCGAAAGCACGACACCATCAGAGACGTAGTCACCATCCGAAGCTGCTCTACTTCGAACAAGAGAGATGATTTGTTCTACCGTAATGTACCACCACCACCACCAATTGCGGATGCGTCTCATGCGTTTTCATCTTGGGAAAATCGTCGAAAGAAGGGATGGCCAATGAATCACAGAGCCGTAATTGTTGATAGATTTTGCGGGGAAGCCGTGCTAAGAGGTGCACATGTTTTTGTGAAGGGAATTCTTGGTGCAGACGCTGGAATCCAAGAGGGTGAAGAAATTGCGGTAAGTAAGCTCTCAAGTAGTATGCATATAACTCGAGATTTGCCAGGATATCTCAAACTCATTCTCGTTTTCTTCTCCCCAATACAATTCATAATACAATTCATAATACAATTCATAATAGGTATACGCTCACTTGAGTTCAAACAAACCAATACCACGAGGTCTCCTGCTAGTAAATTACGCCGGTAAATGCGTCTTCTTGGGAATGGGCAAATCAATATGCAAAAGATCAGATTACTTTGCTCAATCTTCTGGGATAGGAATCACAATGACAAGACTTGCCGGACCATCATTGCCACCACTAAATGGAGTTCTCGTTGGAAAGATTATGCTGCAAAACTTACCATCGGCTATTGTTGTACATGCTCTAAATCCCCAAAGGGGAGATGTTATTCTTGACATGTGTTCCGCCCCGGGCGGTAAGACATCGCACGTTGCCAGTTTGATTGGAAACGATGGGTTGGTTATTGCCTGTGATAAGGGACGTAAAAAGATGTCACAAGCTCGGGAATTCTTCCTGTCAATGGGTGCTACTTGCATAATACCAATCGCTAATGATTCGACAAAGTTGCTTCTTGACGAAAATTCCAATCATAATAGACTGAGTCCAAGACAATTAGTTGAAGCAGCCGTTGCTAATGTTCAGAGTGAGGACGAGCAACAACTTTTGAAAATCAATGGATTCTATCCTGACTCTTTTGATCGTATTTTACTCGATCCCCCGTGTAGCGCTCTCGGATTGAGACCAAAGCTTCAAGTGGAGATCAAATCGGCGGATGAATTACAAAAGCATGCCGAATACCAAAAGCAATTTGTCAAGTGTGCTGTGCCATTACTAAAAAGCGGTGGTATAATGACATATTCTACATGTACCATAAATGCTTCCGAGAACGAGGAGATTGTAAGGTTTATTCTTACCGAGTTTCCATGCATGACACTTGTGCCGATATCTGACAATTTGCCGGGTCTTCCGGCACTACCTGGGTTTGGACTGTCGGATGAAGAGCGTAAGATGATACGGCGATTTGATCCTAGTGATAGAGGTATTGATTCGATGGGATTTTTTATTGCAAAGTTTCAAAAGGTGTGACGAAGCTTACCTGGTAGCATGTTACAAAAGTGTCCAGTGAGGCAGTAGACTTTGAAATGGGTTAAACTTACGGAGTTACACTCCCCCCTGGATTGAATTACCAACGTCGATGTAAGGTACGAAGACTGATGTGACTGATTGGCCGTGAAGAGTTCAGGACAAAGAGCAAAGAGTAGGATACATGCAATAATACTAAGAAACCGACAAAGGACAACATATAGTCCAAAACTAATTAAACTGTAAGAAGGTATTACATATTAGTGTAGAGTTGTAATGAATAAATAATGAGAAATATAATATGCAATGCTCTGTCACGATCAGCCTCAAATAGTACTACCTGAACTTTCTGTACAATGTCTGTTCTGTCATTGTCCATTGTAACTACTTGTTGAAATCATTGTGCTCAATGGCTTAGTCGCTTGTTTCATGTCACCGAATCTTGCAATAGGACTCAATCATTACTACTGGCTCACACTAGCAGTTCTTCACCTTCTTGTATGGTTTCTCTTGCTAAATCCACTGGGTTGACTGGATAAGCAAAAAGTAAGCGACCCACGGCCTCCACGAATTCGAGAGTATCCCTATCACAATCAGCATCAAATAACAGTATCTGGATTGGGAGTTTCTTGTACCGATTCTTCGTTGATACTTCATGGTCTGACTTGTCCAAAATGTGATTGATGATATTGCATCTGCCATAATGACAAGCAATTTGCAGAGGAAACTCTCCACGTGAATTGCATATTTGCAATGCATTCTCATTGACTTCCACCAAGTACTTCACAATGTCAATATCGCCAACCCGACAAGCAATGTGCATAGGAAGCGATCCTCGATTGTCAACCACCGCAACACTATCGGGATTGGCGGCTACCATAAGCCTGATTGTACCCAAAGTCACAGAATAAAAGTCATCTAGTAGTGCCCTATGAATAGGAAGCTGTCCATTTGCTGTCCGGTACGATTTGCTGCCGAGCTTGACGTTCAAACTGAAGTTGAATCTGAAAAAAATGTTACAATATAAAAATTACTGTATCTTGCTTCACATCGACGGGGGTTTCCCCCTTTATTATTCTTCATGTGAATTGCTTCCGGATACGACTCGAATAGAAGCTTTACCACGTCAATGTCAGAGCCGCAAGAGCGTGTAGAGCTACAATAGATGGCAGCATGATGGAGTAGTGTGTAGCCGTGCTCATCGGTTTTTCAGTCACGGCGTCGGGATATACACTCAAGAGTATCGCCAACTGAGGAAGCAAAAAGTGTGACTGTGAGGCCCTACTCTTACAAAGGGCTACGATGGATCTGAAGGCTTTCCCAGCAGTAGTCGTCGACATCGTCTAAGTAAAAGGCAAAGACGAAAATTGAAAATGACTTCGATCTTATTTATTGGGTGTTCGTTTGATTGCTAGGATTGCCTCCACCTCTTGATTGACAATGCCGTCGCCGTTCTCACATAGAGCCCGGGCAAAATCTTTAAACGATGGGGGCGTCATGGTTTATGGTTTGGTTTTGGTTTAGAGCTGTTCACTAGGAAAGGCATGTTTTTTATAAAAAGTAAATAGGGGGGTGTTTGTAAATTATACCAGGGATATCTTATTCATCTTAGAAAATAAACATGTCGGCGTACACGCATTATCCCTAAATCTGAACAGGTCACAGCCACAAAATCTTTCCTATCTTCTCTCCCCAAGCGAAGTCAAAGATACAACAACAACAAAAAAAACGGCCATGGCGAACAGCAGCAGCAACAATCAAACAACGTACCTAATCATCGGTGCGGCCTGCCTCGCCATCACCGGCCTGGCTCTGTACCTGTCCCTGCCCAACAAGTCATCCGGCAGCGGCAGCGGCGATGGCAACGACAAGTCGACAGGCATCACGCCCACCAAATCCAACTCCTCGAAACGGTCCACCTCCACCAAATCCACTGCTGCCTCCACCACCACCACTAGTAATATCAACAGCAGTAGTGTAGAAGACGATAAATCCCTCCATCGACGCATCGAAGAAATCGACCGAGAGGGCAAGGCGCTTTTCAAAAATAAAGAGTACACCGCCGCGGCGGAGTGTTTTACCAAGGCTTTGGAATTGATCGACCTTAGCAACAGCAATACTGCTGCTACTAATAATAATATTGCTAGTAGTGGCGGTGGTGGGGAGTCGAATAGCGAAAGCAAGAACGGATTAATGAGGCAGGTTGTGACGTTGATGAATAATCGTAGTGCCATGTATGAAAAGGGTGAGTTTACACTCTATATTATGTGTTACCTAGTTATTTTAGAACATGTCGTGTATGTTTGTTCACTTTTTCATCCTACTAATACGTTCATGTCACTTATAACATATTACACAGCATCCCTGCCGGACCTGGCATTGTCCGACTGCGATGCCGTATTAGAACGTGACCCCTCGCACGTCAAGGCACGTACGCGTCGATTGCGTATTTTGGAAAGTTTGAATCGGTATTCGGAGGCTATTGTCGAGGTAAGTTAGTAACAACTTATTACCAACAATGCATGTATGGTGTATTTTGGATATGAATTGAAGGTTTATTGTTATTATTATGTGAAAATGATGGTGATGAATGGAATGTGACGGATGTTTGTTTTTGAATTGGACTATGGTCTGAGAGAGAGGTAATCAAGTTGGTGTGTCTCTTTTTTTTTGACGGGCTAGTATTCAGCTGTGCGGGTCTCCTGTTTTGCCATGGCAATTAGCATCAAGACCTACACCCCTCAAACAAGCTTGCAGACGAATTGGCCAAAACAATAAACAAAGAGATCTTGAACCCAGTGGTTTCAAAATAAGAGACCCCAAAAATATCGGAGCACTGGTCGACAATATTTTACAATGGAAGGGCATGTATCTGAATGTATAATGTCTTATTGAATTGAACACACTCTTTTATGAGAGGCCATTTTTCTATTTATCACAAAAACTGCAATTGCCAATTGAAATTGAAATTCTTCATGTATTTATTATCATCCAAAACTCACACTAAACAAAATATTGTAATGACACACTAGGTATGCGCCCTCCAACTGAAATACATGCACGACAATCGCGACAAGATACGTCTCGGCCTTCCACCCTCCGGATCCCCCCCCGTCCCACAAAGTAAAATCGAGGAATTGGTACTACACATCCTCCCCGCCGAAATAGAGACCGTACAACAGAGGCAACAACATCAAAATGTCAAGGATAGAGTGTTGCCCAGCACATACACTATAACCCAATTACTCAAGAGTTTTAGCGGTTATAATGCCTGGATGGGGGAGGGTGCCAAGTTTGGCGGTGTGGAGGTGTTTACCTCGAAATTAGTTAATGATTTACCGTCACGCGATGATGTTGAGGATGCTGCCTATGTTGAAAAAGCGGCAGAACAGGCGAAATTGCTGTATGGCAGAGGAAGACGGTATGCATTTGAAAAACAATTTGAGAAAGCTGTTAAGGACTTTGATGCCAGTTACGATTTAACTCAAGATAATGTAGGAGGTGAACAACGTAACGATCACGAGGAGGTGAAGAAGGCGATTTGCGATGCGGTGGGGAAAGATATTTATGCTAGGATATTGGAGTGGCAGGGGATGTGTCGTCATTTGAGGTATGATTTGGAGGGGGCCTTGAAGTGTTATGAAGAGTGTTCGGAATTGGAACCCGAGAATGTAAGTTTCTTTCAGATTATTGTTGCTGTGATCGGTGATCTGTGCAAATGTTATCACGTGCACAGTATCGATGTCTAATACCACTCAAACATCATTGCACACTTCCCAATGTTATATGTACTAAAACATCATATAGACTGAACTCATTGTGAAAAGAGCCGGGGTCAAAATGGACGGAGCCAATCATGCCGATGCCGAAAAACTCTTTGCGCAAGCACTAAAACTAAACTCGACTGCACCCGATGCACTACTCCATCGAGCCAACCTTCGGATGCTCCAACAACGTGCTGCGGAGGCCGAATCAGATTTGGAAACATGTATTCGATTATATCCGAATAATCTACTGGCAAGGTTACGGCTTGCTACGGTATTCATGGCGAAAGAAGATATTAGTGGTGCTAATCGGATGTTGGATCAGGCGGCGGAATATGATCCCGATTCTTCAGAGGTGCATTGTTACCGTGGCGGTGAGAACAATGACACAACAATTGCTTGCTTTCCCTACCATTTTTATCACACACTCTCTCACAACCTGTAATTATTTATAGAATTGCACTTTGCCCGAGGAGAGTTTGATGAGGCAAAGGCTGAATTCGAAAAAGCAATGAAATGCGATCCATCGAATCCCACCCCCTACGTCAACTCTGCACTAGCTGTCATTAACACACCACCCAGTGGCGGTAGTATGGTCCCTGATTTTGCAGAAGCAATTACACTCCTCGAAAAGGCCATCTCGGTAGATCCCATGTTCCATTCAGCGTATGTGCAACTAGGACAAATGAAATTGAGCATTGCCACGGATTTGACAAAAGCACGTGAGGTTGTGGAGTTATATGATAAGGGGTTGGAGTATTGTAGAACTCCCGATGAGGTCAAGGATATATGCAGTATGAGAATATTGACTATGGCGCAGATTGATGCAGCTCATGCTTTGAATATGGAGTCTTTGCAGATGCAGTAGAGTTAGGACTTTGGAGATTATAAAAAAGTACCCATCGTTAGAATATGTGCTACTTATAGCTCAGATACTTCATATAACCATATTAGTTCAGACATGTTTGTTGGTTGTCTTCTTCTCATGCTAATGAGATATGAGAGAACACACGGAGTAAAGAGTCAATAGTGCTTGACACTTAATAGTGATTTACCTCTTCGCGGACCAACAATCAAGTCAATTTCAATTTGCGACTGAAAATTTCTTAACAAATATCATTCAAATTATTATCTGCACACCATTACATCACAACTGTCTTGTTCTCCTAACCAAAAATAAGTTATTTAAATCATTTTTTATCGACTGCATCTCATTTCCTCGCTCATCATTCAGCTTGTGCCTCAAGAAAACTTACAATAGGATTGCTCTCCTCTGAATCATTTTCACCAAAGTCAGATGATGCATCTGCTTTGCTCATACTCATGCTCTTACCAAGACTCGACTTCCTGCCCAATACTGATGCTTTGCCCTTTTTCACATTATACTGCAATTAAGTTATGAAAACGTCAGCACACCTTCACGTGAAGATGAAGGCAAAAACGAAAGCTTACCTTCTCCTGGAGTTGTAATGCAATACCTAGGAGTGCACAGAACACGAAAACCTGCCAAAATTTCAAG
>JALLPH010001166.1:0-22276 GCA_036939855.1 Cyclotella choctawhatcheeana
CAAAATAGCCGCAGGAGCCACACAAGATATTATCTAAGAGTTCCTAGGATGGAATATAGTTCGGCACGTGTGTATAACGCTGCATACTACGAAGAGAAAGTGAAGGATGAGTTTGACTATAATAGAAAAGCTTTTGCTTTGGGAGATAGTAAGGGGCTTATGATTGGTGAGTGGATGATTGAAGATGATTGGTGTAACCGCAAGCGGATTGAGGAGTTTGTGATGGAATGTTGGAAAGAAAAACCTGGGAAATCGGTAGAAGAGAAAGCGACTCCACCAAAGTTTGAATACATGGTTTTGGAGGAAAAGCTGAGGAAGGTAACACCAAGTCTCCTCTTACTTTTTATGTACAAGGTCATTGGCATTGTAAATCAGCATGAGCTGAAAATCATTCTCCATAAAATTGAACTCAAAGATGAAAACGAAAAGGATCTTTGGGATGATGATGCTTTTCTTGAGACAAGTATTGGTGACCAATTGAGTCGCATTCATATTGGAAATAATGAAATTGAAAAGGAGATCAAAGAGGAGATGAGGACTCGGTTCAATTTTACTCATGAGAAGCTTGCATAGGTACATAGTTCACTTTACATTAAATACATTCAGTTATAGGTACATAGTCCTATCCTTATTGTTGTCCACTGATGATAGGTCAGACGTGTATGCCGCAATTTGTAGTCCAATGTGTATCCTCTGATATGCTCACACATAGCATCATTTTGTTCATATTTGTTCATCAGGTTCGAACAGACGGACGAGGGTTGGTATGTGCCTAAGATTGGACACGAGGCAGAGATACTCTATCGTGCGGCGATGAGGGAGGAGGATGAGATGTCCTTGATCAACCTGAGAGCTTCCAAGCGAAGGGAGAATATGATGAAGAAGAAACTCGGACGAGCAGTTTAGTTGACTTAGAACATGTGATGTGTATTGTATACTATTCTATTTTCGGGTACATGAATGTTGTAGGTTGTGTTTGTTACCGTGCGATTCAGAATTGTCTGGCATCAAAGAAGTTTGAGAACCTTTGAACTATGTAGGATGCAACGATGTTTTTTGAGTTCTGAATAGCACTAACAGTTACGATATCAACGTTTGTCATTGGCGTGTTGATGTTGTCAATAGTTAAACTATGGAGTTATGTCAATTGGTGTCAACCTCAGTATCCAATCAAGAAGTACCCGGCCATTTGAAAGTGAAACCTCTGGCAGCCTGCTACATCTTTATCTCCGTGCGTCGTCTTCAAAGCGCTTTCCAACGAAAACATTATGTTATTGCCGCTTCCATATTCATACAATCGCTTCCAAGAAGGCTCGCAATATATTGGCATGCTTTTTGCGACCACCTCCAAGTGCATTCTGGATACAGCGCTCGACTTCATCTTTGGCTGCCTTTATCCGGAGTGAATGTTGGAAGCGCATTGTAGTATCATCATACCGTTTCTGACACTCTTTGTTCTTCTTGCGTGGCGCATTACATCAGACGAGTCAAATGAATTGCCTTCATTGGAGCCCTCCCGTCATCTCACGACGGGAAGAATTCCGCCCGAGGTGGAGGTGGCTGCTGGCTGAAAGAAGCGTTTGGCAAGCCACCAGGACCTTCCAAAGCTCTTTCAAAGAAATGAAGAGGAAGAAGAGGAATTTTAAATTTTTAAACGTCTTGTCAACAATCGAACTCTTGTCGCCAGGAGTGAGAAAAAGCTTGACTTTCAACTGAGTGTCGGTCGCACAGTCAAGAACACCTTTGGCTCCGCTGGCAACGTTTGATTGATGCCGTCTCCAAAGAGGGTTGCACAAAAAGATTGGTTCCCTTCAACTCAGGAGTGGGATGAGTTTCTCGACTTCAGCCGAATGAGCATTCCTCAACAAGATGTCGTCTTGAAACGATTGGTTGAAAATCTCTTAAGAAATAGCGGAAATCACTTAGTCCTCTGGCTAGTCATGACATTGTCTGCAGGCATATTCTGGAATCGACGTATCCTTGTTTCTTTGACGCTGTTGGCCTTGTGTGCTTTTTTCGGTCAAGTGTTCTTTACTACTGCCACGATGGCTGATGCGAGTCTGAGACTGTATGACAAAAACAGTTGTAATGATTCTGTTCCAATCTCGGCAAAGGTAGTTTTTCCATTGAATACACATATGTCTTGGGTTGTTTTCTACCTTGCGCTAACACAGGCTTTGATATTCATCTTTAGTACTGTTACCTCATCCTAGTGGTCTTCGTGATGTGGGCGATGGGAGTGCTAGCTCCAATAGTGATCTCATTTGTAGTCGCTCTGTCGATAGCTTCAGTGCATTCTATAATGAGACCGGTAGTCAATGAGTTTTATTTCATTCATAAGCCAAAACCGAAGGTAGTCCCCACTGTAGTCCACTCTGATGGTTACGTTGACAGTCAGGAAGAGGACGAGGACGAACTAACGTTTAGCAAGCAGTTCGACGTTGCCAGCAAAGAGAATGACAATCCAAATGCCAATATTCGCAGAAGAAGTCTAGAGGGCAAGAATCACGTGTATTGAGTGCAGTGATGGAGTTGTTAAATCAGTTGATTGAGGGTCAGGATGTCACACAGTGTCATCGTTAGCCAGATGTTCACTAGCAGTTTGTTTTAAGCAGTTAAAACAATATAAGATCCTCTAGACATTCTGAGCATTTCCCCCCATTGAAAATATTTGCCATCAAATGTTTGTTAAATTGGCCCAAGTAAAACACGGTGCTCAATACTGTTCTCCTGCACCAACTCCCAGCAGCTTAGTGAGATTATCTAGGGCTTTTGAAAACTTTTCGCATTTGCCATCGTCATCATCTAAGACACACTCTTCCAACAAGCCAGCAGCAGTTCCTTCACTTCCACTGAGAACTCGATCCACCCAACCTGTTGTTTTTGCGATACGAACAAAAGTGGTTATAGTATTATTTATCATGCGTGTGTCCTTTTGCATGAATCATCAAATCACGAGAACGAAATCAGATATTCAACCAAAAAGTCGACATTCGACTAGAGTTGTTTAACTGCAGTTCTTAATCACATAAATAACCAAAGAGAGATCACAGTATAGCAGCACCAATATGGTGCAGGTTCAATCACTCACGATCAGCAAACCCAGCAGTCTCATCCCCAAAAGCCGAAGCAGCCTCTCTAACTTCGGCGATCGCCGCCTCGATTTCAGGAGTTACATCGATTTTTGCATTCAGGGCTGTTCGAAAAACAGTCGGCGGATTCTGAGCGACAAATGCCACGGACGGGATGGCGTAGAGTGCTACTAGAAGTAATGAGAAACACTTCATTGTGTGGGTGATCTGTGTATTATTGTGTAGAGAGTAGAGAGAAGAGAGGCAAATCAAATCAGTCTTATGGTATTTTGGCGCCAAACAAAGATCTTAACAACTTGAAATTGGGGGTACTTTGACGTACAAAGGAATAGTACAAGATACCCTCTGACTGCTTCCAATCGTGAACTCGCCCAACACACAATAATTGTGGTGGGTGGTGGGTGGTGGCAAGAGGCAAGAGTCGAACGCCAACGCCGAACGTGAATGTCAGAGATTCGTATCTTCACTCTTCACTAAAAAAGAAAAGAACACCGAAGATAAAACCATGGCGACCCACCAATATACAGACCAACGCGACAACTACCGTCGTATGTCAGGAGAAGATGAAATGATGTTCACTAACGCTAGCCCATTCCAGGCCAATGTGAGTACGGAGCCGGTGTTGTCGCTCAGTTATTTTATCAAGTTCCTTGGCGGAAGAATCTTCAGAATTTAGTTTCTGTGGAAGTGTTCTGATTGGTAGATACGAGAATATGATTGTGCCTGATCATCCGACGAATGTTTGCGATTAATTTCAATTGTGTTGTTGTATTTGCCATATTGTCCGTTTCCCCCCTGCCATGATGTCGTCGCAGTGTGGAGATTCAGTGTACCCTTTTGTTTTATTTCTAATCTGCCTCGTGAATCCATTTTACAGGATTCGAAGCCAGCAACAGTGTCGCCCCCAGCCTCACCCGAAAAAGTGACGAAAGAAGTACTGAAGTCTGTTGAATTACCGCAACCCTTCAAAATTTAAGAGATATTCAATGCGGCGAAGAAGATTCGCACATGCTTAGCTGAAAATGTAAAGTCGCAACTAGTGCTTGGGGGAAATATATTTATAATTGAAATTGAAGAGTCTATCGATGCAGTGCGTCAAATTTATTTTTTATGGCCAGTGAAAAAGAAATCGTTGAATAGGATTCCTTTGCTAAGACAGTTTTGATGAATTTTTATTAGGTGTTAACTTAAACTGTACTTTAGAATGTGAAGTTTACATCGGTTAACAGACAACATTGTTGCTAAGGTATCTATGGTAAATTGTGGATCCTTATAACAGAAGTACTCAAACTCAACACCAGATTATAATGTATTAACTCTTCTTTAGCTGACACGAAGGACTCTACTCCATAATTTAGCTACAATGCTGTACAATATAATTTCACACAAGACATCAAGTAACTATAAAAATAGTAATGAATGACGACTCTTTTCTCAATTCTTGGACTCGAACGTCTGCCATAACTTTGATGCAGACCCCACTCAAAAAGCAAACATCTAAGTACAAATATAATTGTCACAGCACGCATCTACATCCTGTCCACCTCTGCAGCAAAACTCCCAACAGAACAGCCATCCCAGTAAGTTACTGCTACCACCTCGTCCACAACAGCACATGCTACAAACACAACAACCTAACCAACCGAAGAGACTCATAAAGAGTATAAAGATGATCCATTCAGTTGGTTCCCACTGAGAGGGGTCTTTGTGTGCCATTCCATTCAGAATTTCCTCCATGTCTTGAGTTCTTCGTTCGACATGTTGTTTGATCTTTGGGGAGCTTAAATTGTTTTTGTTTGTTGTGAAGTATGGCGTGATTGTATCAATATTTGGGTCTGTATGTGACACATTCTCTATCACTCGTCTTTGTAGAGAGGACTGGACACTTTGTTTGTCATTCATATCTCGATTGCTGATGAATGAAGGGCCATTCCTTAAGTTCGTTTGCGTCGCATGGCCCAAAGCCAAAAGAACAAATGCAATGAGAAGAGCGAAAAGGAAATTTATCGAGTGACTTGCCATGAGTGCTTGCGATTGTGAGAAAATAAAATAATGGAACGGCGAGCGGCCGAGCAACAGAGGAGGAGATGTTAAAATAGAAGAGACTACAGTCTACCAATGAACTTTACTTCTGTGGAAATGAATAGTCACGCCGTCAGTCACGCCCCTACCTGTCATTGTCGAATTAGAGAGCCGTTGAGAAATAAATGTTGTGCCCTCTAAACTTAATAATAGTCGATAGAGCCTTGCCCAGAGGATGCCCCCAATCCCCAATCAAACCACCACCAACAACAACAACGACCAAAGAAACCGACCTAACCGGACAAACCAGAGCAGTATGATGTCATTGATGGCCGATTACTAGTCAAAGCCCCCATTCTCTTCAAAACCCAAGCAGACGAATTCCCGGGGCCGCAACACACAGCTCCCGTACAATAATTATTAGAAATATGCCAGAAGAATCCACCACCAAATGGTCCCACGCTCCAATCGCCGGCCCCCTAGCCTCTGGCACAACCCCCGCTCTCACCCTTGCCCGCTCCCTCCAATGCACTACAGAAGACCTCACTAAAATGGCTCCCTTCGATCTTTTCGTGGCCCAACTCTCCAGTGATTCCACCGAGGCACGTGTCGATGCCATGAAGAAGCTAGCCCTCGTGGGAGAGGCGATCGGCACCGAAGATACGATAACTAAATTAATCCCCTATTTGAATGATAATATCGCAAACGAGGAGGACGACGATGACGAAATTTTGTTACTACTAGCGGGGCAGTTGGGGTTGATGGTCCCAGGGTTGATTCCCGGTCACCGGGCCATGCCACTGTTGCCCATTCTAGAAAGGTTGTGCTCGATTGAGGAAACGGTGGTACGGGATAAGGCCGTTGAGACCACCAGTGCGATTGTTCCCCTTTTAATGCCGGGGGGAGAGTATGATCCAGGTCAACCGTTTGGACTGCTGCTTGGGATGGCGAAGCGGTTGGCGGCGGCTGATTGGTTTACTGCTAAAGTATCCGCGGCGGGGATTTTGCCTGCATGTTATGCATTTTGGAATGCTCATGGGCAGGGTTTGGATAATGTTGATGAAGCACGCAGAGAATTGAGACAGTTATTTAAGGATCTTAGTGAAGATGATACCCCCATGGTTAGGCGGAGTGCTGCTAAGTACTTGGGAAAATTTGTCGAGGCGGTAGCGGGCTTGACAGAGAGTGCAGAGGAGGTTGTCAAATCTGGCAAGACTCCCGTTATTTCTGATGCTAACAAGGGATTGGTGACCTATGAACTTGTGCCAATTTTCAGGGCATTGAGTAGTGATGAACAAGACTCAGTGAGGTTGTTGAGTGTGAGCTGTGCGGGGAGCATGGGATGTGGGCTAGCTATGAATGCTGGGTTGACAGCTGAAGTTGTACTGCCCATTGTCAGAGGGGGGTCCAAAGATGGTTCATGGTAAGTTTATCTTTTGTTAAGCCATAATTGAATCGAGGAGAAAACAAGCCAACCATGTTTTTGTTTATTAATGCACAGGAGAGTTAGACACCATCTAGCAAAAGTCTTTTCCACTGTCGCTGGCTCCATGGGATTCGATGGTCCCAACAGTTCACCCCTCCAAACCGAAGTATTTCAATTGTTTTCCGCCCTCCTGCAAGACAACGAAGCAGAAGTCAGGGCTGCGGCTGTAGAAAACATTGCTCGAATGGCACAATTAGGTGGGGCAGAACTCTTCCAAACCCTCATCGCCCCCGTTCTTCCCACATTAGCGGATGATCTTGTCATGGAAGTGCGATCAAAACTCGCCCAAACTCTCATGGACTGTTGCGATCCCTCCATCTGTAATACATTGAATGATGACATTATTCTTGAGGAGTTTAAGCCCCTCCTGGAAAATTTCCTAAATGATGAATTTGCTGAAGTTCAACTCCACATCCTAACCAAATTGAGTCGTGTCTCTCACTTGCTGGGGAAGATGGACATTGTTGTAAGTTCAATTTTGCAAATGGCCAGAGCACAAAATTGGCGTGTTCGTGAGGCAGTTGGAAGGTTGCTCCCTTTCTTGGCTGAAGCGTGTGGTGTAGCCTTCTTTGAGGAGCATCTGCTTGAATCTTGGATGAAAATCATGTTAGATCAAGTGGCAAATGTTCGGGCAGCATGTGTAGATGGGATGCCAAAGTTATTGAGTGTTTCAGGTTCAGAATGGATTCAGCAAAATATCTTGCCTCATTATACAACCATGTATGATGAGTCAACATCGTATTTGACGAGGATTACAGTTTTGAGATCGTATGCTGCATTAACACTAAAAGCAGAAGGGAGTGAACATATTAATTTGAGTGCACCTCTGATGGAGCAGATTGTCAATACATTACTCAAGGGGTTAAAAGATGGTGTTGCTAATGTTCGGTTGATTTCGGCTCGAGGCCTAGGATTAATTTCCATGTCAGGACAATGTGACGATGCAATAATGAAAAGCCAGGTTATTCCAGCTTTATCAGAATGTATGTCAAGTGAGGAAGACGTGGATTGCAAGTATCAATGCCAACTTGCGTTGGAAGCTAAGACGTGAGATACAAACCAAATGAATACTTTTGGATCTTTGCAGACTTAACATTTCAAGTTCATGCACTATTACTTTCAGGATTAAATAATGTTCGGCTATCTCTGTTTACATATAATGTTTAGAGTTTGTCTTCTGTGTTTGCTATGTCATCCAACAGCAATACGCTATGGATTTTAATTCTTGCTACGAATCGTACGCTTCTCTAATTCATCCTCATGTTCTTTCAGAAAAGCCTGAAATTTCTCGTCCGAATTGTTTTCCATCATACATTCGTTGATCTTCTTATTCAAATCTCTGCATTTAAACACAACAAGCAGACCACTGTCTTGAGCACACTGCCCAAATGCTTTAAGATGACCATCACATTTTTTGATGGCCGCCTCCTTGAATTCACGTCTCATTTTGTGCTCTGCAAACCTACGGAAGGAGAGGCGGGCTTCACGTCCCTCATCTTTCATTGTGTTTGGGCCTTCGTTTGGTTGCTGTCGTGGAGTAGACATGGTGGAGATTAGTGATGAGGGGGGAGATGGTATGGGGTATGATGGGCGGGTCGGGTGTGAATAGTGATGAAGAGATAGATACGAGAGATGCAATCAAAACATAGAGGTATTTACGTATAAAGTAATAATTCTTACCTTTATTGGAATCGGTCTCAAAGCGCAAAGCGCTCAAAGCTCAAAGCTCAAAGCCACCTCCCTCCTCAATTTTTTGTGTTCTGTCATGAATGCCCCGGAACGCTCGTCGGCCTTCATTCTCGAAGATGATGAAGAAAAGATCGAGTACGCTGCAGATACAAAAGTGTCTAATGCGGGCACATTCACCCTAAATAAAGAAGATCATACCATGGCGAACCTCCTCCGCTTACAGCTTCTACGTGATCCACAGGTGAAATTCGCTGGGTGAGTTAGGTACTTAGTTGACTTTGTTCTCTTTTAGTTGATAAATGCATTGATCTAAAATACGGTTATTTGTAATTTGGCACTACATCAACCAATAAAAAATCACTTATGAAATAAACTATACGAATCAATAGTTACATGCATCCACACCCCCTAGTACACAAAATCCATCTGAAGATCCAGACGACAACAAGTCAGGTTGCTCCTGCGGAGACGCTGAGTGCAGCAATTGAGGATCTGTCAAATGAGACTGATCATCTAATTACTCAGGTGACAGATGCCATTGAGAAATGGAAGAGGGAGAATGATACGGGTATGATGGGAATGTAGAGTTTATTCATATTCAAATAAAATGGTCCCTTATGCAAACAAAATACATCGTCTGTGCAATCTTGTGCAGAGCTTGATTTGAAATCTGTTCATAAATCTGTTGACTCTATCGTTCAAACGTCGTTCCAGCTCTTATCTCGTTTATTTTGCTAATGCCTCTTCCTTCATGGTATACTTGATTAGAGATGGGCTCACACATGACATGAAGTGATACAGAACTTCATTGACGCCGAATGAAAAACATGTTAATTCATTTTAGTTCATCTACCATATCCACAGAGCAGTGTTAGTGCATGCGCTTGCAAATTGAGTGTACTTTGGATTCACGGCAATACAGCCAACCCTACCAACATGCCCTCTAAGTCTTCGTGATAGCAATCCTGTGTTTACATCGTAACAACTGACCGATCCATCTTCATTTCCACACAAAATTGTTCTATCATCAGTAGTGAAGCATCCCGAAGTTGGAAGAGAGGTAGTATAGCTTCCACCAGTCTCAGCAAGAAAGGAATGTAAAATTGTTCCTTCAAATCCATCAACAGATATCAGGACACCTCTGCTGCAGCAGAGGATTTGCTTGCCGGATTTGTTGAACTCTAGAGATTCCCAATTATTTTTGCTCAAAGCAAATGCTCGTTCTGGAGGTATACCGGAATTTTGCAGTTTTTGTTCGATTTCTTTCCTCAATACTTTCATCTCGGAGAAGGGGAGACTCGTATTTCGTGCATCATAGAGTTGAATATACTTCTCAAGAGGTTGATTAACATTTAAGAAAATAACGAAATAAAGATATTCATTCAAATGCATAATAAGCCAATAACTTACATGGCCTTCGTCACTTAGCATTTTCGCTGAGATACCAAACACCAGACCAGTAGAATCGAAGGCAGCAATAGGAGTCCCCTCTACAATGGGTGGCAGTTTCATATCCCCCAATGGATTGCCAGGTTGACCAATATCCCATAGCTTGACAGTACCATCTGAACTACAACTTAAAAATGTGTCATCAACTGGACTGACTGATAAGCCCGTAACTTGTCCTGTATGTCCGGACCACTCTCTCAGTATCTTGTTATCATGGATACTTAAGTAGTTGATGGTGTTTTTGTGACCTTCATTTGACCCTGAAAATAAAATACATTTGTCATGATGAGTAGAATGCAATGCGTGGATGCCTTTCGTTTGTAATTTAATGAATGACGAACGATCGGTTGGAAGACATCCGTTCAAACAATCAATAGTTCGAAGGGATGAGTCTTTTTCAGAGGCAACAAAGACATGTGAGCCGGATTCATGATAGGACATAGACGATGTGGGGGCTCTGCCTCTACTGACAAAGCCCATCTTAGGCCCAGGCTCCGATGAAAATTCCATGGTTCTCGATTCTCGATCCGTGGTTGGTGGGAGTTGGGAGTTCTGGTATGGTAGATAGTTGGCGAGGGCTTGGTGGGGTCACTACGTATTATTAGGATATTAATACCTCTAGGTAATAATATACAGTTCCCAAGTTACACTGAATTGATCTTTTAAAAATTAATTGAAAATTTTCTACTTCTCTGAAATTTTAACTAGTAGCTACTTAGCGAATCTTCGTGATGTCACTATGCAGTCATTACTCATTTTTAGAACACATGAGAATAGTGCCAGATGGTCTAGAAGACCTTATGATTCTGGTGGATTTTTCAGCATCAACTGATTCAGCCTAGTTTTGACGCTATGTTGAATTTAGTAAGGCACACGTAGATTTCTAGCTAGATATTTCTCTAGGTATCTATCTCTTTCCACATCCCACATCATCCATCACACAACATACATCACGCCGCAAGCCGCCAAGATCCATCGAGGCCAAACCACCACCGCCATGGCTCGACATCCGACATCTGGGTGCTTGCCACGCCTCCATGTCACACGCCCTGGTCTCCTCTCTCTTGGAAGGAATCAAAACACAACTGCCTCGTTCGCAACCTACTGAGACTCGGAATTGACGCGATTGCTCCAAGACTCCCTCGTGGAATTCGCGCTCGTGCAAAATGGTTTGCTTGCAATATCGCCGGCAGAAATGAATGCCGAGGAGACAGAGGCAGAGGTTTTGGTGTTGGATCGTGTTTGTTCTTCGAAAGCGTTGCCATCGCTCGCCGATACCAGTCGACACGGAGGCCATTTTGGCCGAGAACTAAAAGATAAAAAAGTGTATCCAATCCCATTCGGATGAAGTCTTGGAGGCATCGTTGCAATTCGGATGAAGTCTTGGAGGCATCGTTGCAAGGAGATAAACGGCAGGCGAAGTTCAAGCAGATTGTCGAGGTTGCCAAGGGGCAAGGTGTTGATTAGTCTGAAAGCGACTCCAATTGCTTGAAAATTGCATCTCCGAAATCAATCAAAAGGCCAACGAACACCATGAAAGCCTCCGTTGAAAGCCGAGGCGGAAAAGAAGTGTGCACATTTCACCGCCAAAATCATGCCCAGCAGATGGCGGCGCTGACTTGCAAAAGAAACCGAAGGAGGCGTCCAACAAAATACAGACAGAGAGGAAGGTGTTGCAGCATAATGCGGATTGTATGATGAAAGGACAGCCGGAAGCTCAAGTTGGAATTGCACAAGATTTGCCGCGATGAAGCAGATAATGGTGCTCAAAAGAAAGATTGACGAGGCGGCTCGTTTGGAGTTGGAGAAGAGACTGAATAATGTTGAGCAAATGCAATCTGTTTTGTCAGCTCTAGTGGGGAGGAAGGCTGAGATTGAGGAGAGTAGGTAGCAGCGCGGTTCAAGGCTTGACTGGATCGTGAGATTCAGTGCTGTGCTCTCTCGAGTAAAATGGAATGAATCCTCTCTAGGTCTAGAATTAACAATAAATCTACTGTCATGACAAAGAATCTATAATAATTCATAATCTAGATGCACTCAGCTGACGCTGAAATATGTAGATAATGATAGACACCTTACACGACTTTGTAGGATGAGCACAAGCGGAGATAGAATTTGCTAGATGACTACTAGATTCGAATTTGAAAAATTTAGATTTAGCTGAAAATTTCAATTTTTTCAAAAAGATGATTTAAGTGGAAGTTGGGAACTGTATAATATACGCTTCCACACTGATCACATTCATCGAACGTTACAATGAACCTAACACCAACACATTCAACATCTCGACTAATTTCTCGGCAACCAGACATATCAATTGTTGTTGTTGTTTGAGCCTGCCTAATCTAACTCGAACTCACTCTCTCCTCTGACTCAACTCTCTGGCTCCTCGCTCCTCGCTCCTCTCAACTTTGCATGGCTGTTCGCTGCGCCAGCAGTCCCTAGTTGTAGTATTTACAGAGCCCTAGTACCCCAAGAAAGGAGGCTTACAATAGTCCAACTATTACTTTTGCATGTGCCACACCTGAGTGATATGCATCAGGTTCCTTTACTTGTTTTTACTGCTGGAGACTAGAGAAATCTGAAAGAAAGTAACAGAAGGTGCTAGGAGTAATACAAGAGTTGAGAGTTGATTGATGGGCACTCTACTCATTGTCATTGGGGTTGGGGTTGCATCTTCAGAACATTTATCAAGTCTACAAACCAACCACACCTGAGCTCACAATATCATTAGCTTGAAGAGAACTATTCTTTACTTCTGGCACAGCAAGAAGATGTATATGCCACTCAGTGCGGTGCCTCTGCATTTGCATTTTTATTTGATCCTCTCAGTAGAATAGATATTCTTCTCTTGCTGCCCGTGAGAAGGCCAGCAGCCATATGTCTTGATTGATTGATCCCATCTAGATTAATCTCCAAAGATACTTGTCTTCTCTCGCTAGCACTTCCTCTCCCAACTCTATCTGATCTTCCAAGATTCGTCGGAACTCTTTTTCAATTTCAAAGCCAAATGCTAAAACTCCTTATTTGATATCGTGCAGAACCACATTCCGGTACAGCTACTGACCATGACCATGCTTAACCTCCAAACTTGACAACTAAACCCTCTGCCCAATTCCGTATTGACAACCTACTTTTGCTGCGTGATAGAAAGTTCGTTTGAATTTGCACTATATCAACTGCGACTGAGAGTATTCCCTCCATTAACCTCCTCCAACCAATACACAATGCAGCCCATTGATTTCACCAGCCTGGTATACTCCTAATTCCTGCACAACTCCTCCCATGAGCAAATGCTATTAGTTGTCTTTGCTCTAATAAATCTAGGGACTTGTGACTTGTGTAATGAATCATGAATCAACCCTTCCCTCTTCATCACATCCAAACAAATGACCACAAGTTTCAATTCTATCATTACAACTCGGACATCCTTTGTCATGACTCTGTGTGTACCTTGCCTGCATCTTTTTTGTACCTGCCACATGTTTACACACCCATATCCATATTATTATTATTTGGTCCGTCCTCCATGCTGATACCAAGACTTCATGGCATGAACTCCAGTGAACCTCTTCAACTTATTCACCAACATCAAGTACCTTCATTTTCTAATGTGCAAATGCTTCTTTGGCAACAATTCGGAGACACTCATCTTCCGATCATGATGTCATCTTTTTTACCAACACTCCCACCGGTTCTTATGGAAGAGCTTCTTGTTCCGGCAGTTCTTCTCCCATTAACAGCCAAATGACCTTCTTAGTCAGAGCATCCAGACATCAATTCAATTGAGACTTCCTTGTAAGTTCAACTTTTAAGCTTTCTTCTCATCTTGATGAGCATCCATGTCTTTATATTCACATTCAATGTTAGTTCCCGGAAATGCACCATAATGATCTTTAACACATCTGAATGCTTGCAGTCACCTTGGGATCCTGCTTTCTGGAAGTGGAAGACTTGTTATCTTCAACAGTGCGTTTTGGCTGGTGTATATGGTTTTAGAATAATGTTCATGATTTGATATGGTGTTGATCAGAAAGCCAGATCTTTGGCAATGAGACCACTTCAAATCCAAAACATTGCAAGCAAGAATAGCATTGGGAACATGTATGGCAATTCAGAGTTCAGAGGAAAATGAAAAGATTGTTGTGCCCGAATATACATGTATTGCTCATTCTTGAATTGTTTTTATATTTAGAGTGTGACAAGTCCAACAGCAGTGTATTTGCAAGAGCATGTTTCTCATTTGGTGATGTTTTGCCAATGCTAAACTGGAGACAACTTGTTTGCACAAGTAGCTAGTCACTAGGAGATAATGTCTGTCTGTCAGCATTACAAAATTAGTAACCTGCCACTAGCCTATACAGCAGCAAACTATACAGCAAAATGTTAGTAAAACAAAGCGAGACCATTTGAAGCTGCACAAAACAGATGGAATCGATTACAAGTTGTGATATTAACTAATGGATTTAGCATTTGGAAAGTTTGTACCGAAGACTTCAAAAAGAAGATATGGGATGTCAATTAGATATTCTGAGGGATGAGCAGCTTTTACTATTATGCTAGAAAGACTTCAAAAAGAAGATATGGGATGTCAATTAGATATTCTGAGGGAGGAGCAGCTTTTACTATTATGCTAGAACAGGCTCAGCTTTGGGTGAGCATGAAGTATTGCGAATATTGGCACAACACTAACTACCCTCTATTAACTCAACAAGAAGGTAATTTGCGTTCCATCCAATTGAAATTATGAGATATGTGTCGGTCTGAATCTGTGGGAATAATTATGTTCAAACAATACAACAGACATGGGTGACATAAACCTTATATAAATAGGATTGGTGAAATATTTCTATTACTTTTAACACACACCAGTTAGGAACATGGTTGAAACTCGTATCCTGTATGCAGTTCTACTAAATCTGAAGAGTCTTCTTAAACCTGACAGAAGCCGCAACAAGTTGTTGGTTACAGCCGCGTCTCAATCGGTGGTAGTACCAGTGACCTTTCCAAGCATCTTCAACCTGTTGGAGTCCATGACGGCAATACGGCCAAGGGCTGCACATACAGAGAAGGACTCAACAAAAAGGGGAGCCGTTGGTACAAACTCAACTTCGGCATTCTCATATTGGGAAAGTTCAGGGGGGTTCTCAACCTTCTGTCCTCCAGTCTTCTTTCCCATCTTCCACAAGATCTTGGTCATTTTGCAAGCAACCTTAGCAGTACGGCAAAAGACAACAGGGCAGTATCCAGGCTTGAGAACACCAGGGTGCTCTTGAACAGCAACCATGGCAGTGAAAGACTTGATGGGCTTGAGTTCTCCCTCTTTCTGAACGTAGATGATGTCACCAGGCTCAACCTTTTCGTCCTTAGCAATACCCTTGATAGAGAGACCAACAGAGTCACCAGGTCCGGCAGATTCGAGAGACTTCTTGTGTTGTTCAATGGAGAAGACCTTCTTGTCCTTAAGGTTGGAGGGGACCATACCGATGACATCACCAGGCCTGAGAGTACCCTGCTCAACCGTACCACAGATGATTTGCCCAACTCCTTTAATATTATAGATGTTGGAGATAGGGAGACGGACAGGAAGAGTGGGCTCACGTTTGGGAGGGGTGATGAAGTTGTTGAGGGCCTCAACAAGAGTGAAACCAGTGACAGTCTTCTTAGGGGTGATGTTAGCAGTCCATCCCTTGTACCAGGGGCACTTATCGGACTTTTCAACCAGGTTGTCTCCATTGAAACCAGAGTAAGGGATGAAGGGGACCTTCTTGGGCTTGAAGCCAATCAATTGAAGCATCTTAACAAACTCATCCTTAATTTCGTTGAAACGTCCCTCGTCCCAGCCGCAGGCGTCCATCTTGTTGATACCAACAATAATTTGTTCAACTCCAAGAAGGTAGAGAAGACGGGCATGCTGACGGGTCTGACCCTCCTCAACGCCCAACTTTGGGTCAGCCTTGGCAATGGCAGCCTCGAAACCACCCTTTTCGGCAGGCACAAGAAGAAGACCAACATCAGCGGTGGCAGATCCGGTAATCATGTTTTTGATGTAATCCTTGTGTCCAGGGGCATCGACAATGGTGTAATGGTACTTTTCGGTGAAGAACTCCTTGGTGTTACATTGAATGGTAACTCCACGCTCGCGCTCCTCCTTACAGGTGTCAAGGTAGTAGGCGAAACCGAAAGAAGACTTACCCTTCTCTTCGGCAGTGGCTTGGAGCTTGTCCATCTCACGCTGGGAGATTCCTCCCTGCTTGAAGATCAAGTGACCACAGGTGGTGGATTTGCCTGGTGGGATAAAAAGGGCAAAATATTATGTGAGTGCGTGGATTGAATCAATTTGATACGAACGATTCCGGTGGCTCCAGAAAAATAGGATATGTTGAACAGAGTCTGTGCTAATAGAAGGTCCCCACTTGTTACTCCAAGCCGAATATTGTCAAGTGGTAATAAAGTGTGGGATTGCACCATTGTTCAAAAAGCACCACACTCAAAGACCAGCGCGAGCCCTCAAGTGTTCATCACATGAATCCTATGTGTCCCCGTGGCGTCATTCCAAATTCTATTGACAGAGCAATTGATAGTCGAACTCACCGGCATCGACGTGGCCGCATACAACAACTGAAAGATGTTCCTTAGACATGGTAGAAGATTAGGATAAGGTGGTGTGTGTTATTAGGATTGATTCGAATGAATAATGGCATGATAGCGAGCGTTCAGCAAAGATCGTGGAGAGACGTGCAGGTGCACGACGAAAACCAACGAAAGATTTGAGAGGTGGGCAGTTGGGTTATGAGCTCAAGCCGGACGTGGTAACACTAGCACTACGTAAATAATATATAAATAGCTTGAAATTATATATGAGCTAATTGTTTTGCATCCGAGAGAAAAATATTTACTTACCCACAATCATGGTGAGCTTGGTAGGAGTCTCTACGTGGGAATAGTACATATTTTTGTGGTCAAGCGTCGTTCAGAACAATAATTGGATGGACACAAGAATAGTCTCAGATGCTAGTCTGGCACAAGACATAACATGGGAAGGTCAGACCTACCTAGAAAAAATGCTGTGTACCATACATACCATGACTGTATGAAACAAAAATACCACCCTCAATACCACCAAAATTACCCGTCAACAAATATTCTCTATCACTATAGTACTGTGTAGATGATATTAGTGTGAAAGGTAAAATAAGGTCATCTTTTTTCTCGCGAAGACTAAAAAGTAAAAAGTACGAGAGAAATAATATCACTCAATCTACTGCTGGCTTATTGTTCACGGTTGCACGTAACGTTGAATATAATACATGCACAGCTTACTACTTATTAAATCAGTCTATAATTTAACAAAATGAGCAGGCAATCAATTCAAAATAGTCACTGGAGAGGCACAATAATATGAGTTCCCGCCATCTGCAAAATACATATTGTCATGTCTCGGTATGGCCCTCCCCTCAAATCATATGAGCTCCAGTACACAGAAGAGATTTAACTGCTCTATTAGTGTTGCGTACCGAACAACTTGGAGGCATGGCAGCAAACAGTGCTGTCATAGCGGATGCCTATCAGTGAATTGTCCCAATTTGCATATTTGCATGTCAACATTAGATGATTATGAGGTTGACAAAAGTCGGGTATTATGGATAGTGTAGTTGGCTATAGCTATAGCATAAAACAGTGAATACGTTAGTAAACTGAGTAAGGATGCAATAAAATGCACAAATCAGCTGTAAACTTACTTGAAACACACACGACAAAAAATACAACTATACCTGAATGTAGATTATCATCATGTTGCACTTCATCCCCCGCCATACAAATCCATGTTGCCTTCCATCCTAACGTATTGCAAATGAGGCGATGATATCTACCCCTGTATTACCCTCCATTCCGCCCTGCCGTTGGTTGATGTTGTTATTTGCGGTGGTTTCCAGAGCTGGTGCTCATGTGCTTCTCACAACGGCGTCGCTGGCAAGTGCCACTGTTTCAGCGTCGCAGGAGCGGGGGCGGCCGCAACGTCGGCTATTCGTAGTGGTGGCGGTTGTAATTGTTGGGTTATGAGAGAGGAGGAGCGGCGGCGATGGCGGCCATGGTTCAAGCGTTGAATTTTTTGAGGACGCGAGGTGAAAAATGCAATGAAACCCCTTGGGGAGGTGACGTCACAAAGATATCGGGTGGTATTTACATGCTCTCCTAGTTAATTTGTTAGCGTTTTGTTGGTGGTTTAAACCACTCTCTGTACCTACTTTAGTGGTATTTATACCACGAAAATACCATGCTTTTTTGGGATGGTATTTGAATTTAAGGAAATTTTGCGCGTGCAAAGCTAGAGCAAAAAATAAAAATACCACCCTGGTGGTATTCAAAAATTAACATAAGAGTAGAAAGTTTGTACATACCACTAGTATAACCTTTCCAGATTGACAATGTTATCATCTCTCGCTCAGCAGCTTTTAAAATCAAACCAAGAGATGATGGGAGGGAAAGAAGCAAAAAATCCACTTCACACCCCCACTACATCGTCAATACAACAGACCTCCGACCACAGGAGCTTCATCGGCCATTCACCAATACCATTTCGATAAATGCCAGAAGCAGCGATTTGCTTTGTGGGATCTGCCTTTTTGCTCTATTAGCTTCAAAAGGGAATCTGAGGGGAATGGGTCAAGCGACCGCAATAGACTTGGAGTAAACTGCCCGCCTCCTATTATTGTCATTTTGATGATGCCAAAAGGGGCAATGAAGCTCTGGTGGCCAGATGTGGGCTGTCGACAATGTTGTGGGGTAAGTCAGGCCAAGTCATCGTAACAGTAACAGTAAATTTATAGTTTTACGCTACGCACGGGAGCGTCTAATAAAAAATAGTTTCCCTCCCACGATCTCTTAATCAGACTAAAAGAAATGCAAGACATTTCTCAACATTTCTTAAAAATAGTAACAAAAATAATGTGCTTCCTTTGTTTTTGTTATCTTTTGGTAATGAACACGAATGAACACTGGCATAAGAGTGGGTGATAGTGATGTGTGATGTTTCAACTAGACAAAGAGATCAAGTCATGTTGGGCACTCAAAAAGAACAAGAATCGAAGCTGTCACAGAAACAATAAGATGAGTATGAGGGGGTGCTGAGGTTTGAGATTCTTATTTTTAAGGAAAGGTGTTTGGTTTCGTTTTACCGGGTAATGACCCCCTTTTTACCGGGTAATGCCATTTTTGGATGCTCAAGGTAAGCTGTTCTACTATCCATAAATTGCTACCCCAAACATAGTGTAATTACCGGGTATTTTGATCCCATCAAGCTTGCAGCTGCCCTCCCTAAGCGCTCCGCCAATCAGCCGCCGTTTCTAGGCCCCAGCTCTCAAATGCTTCCACGTGGAGGTAATGCCAAGTTCGGAGGGAGAAAAAAGAATTTTGAATGGGACCGTTGGGCGTCAGTAGGCTGCAAGGCCGGGCCCAGCACCCCCTGCTCTCCGCTGACTGTCGGGAGCCGCTACGCGGCAATTCCCGACAGGCAGCGGAGCGCAGCGGGCTGGCTCCCTTCTGAGCGACACCGTCTGTGGTGAGAAGACAAGACATGGTGAGAAAAAGCGCCAGAAAAAAGCCGACATCCCAGAGGGAATCGAACTCAAGCACACAGAAGCAGTAGACAAGCAGGCAATCACACAACAAGCAAGCAAACGAACGTACCAATGCAGCATCCAGGAAAATTAAACTATAAAAACACCAATTAAATGCCAATATAGTAAGGGGACCGTTAAAAGTATCCTTTCTCACACCAAGGGAGCTACGGCCAGACTAGGGCCCGAGACCCTGGGGCTTGCTCCGCCACCTCAAAAACCCTCTACAGTCAAGGCAATCACCAAAGCCCTTCACCACTGAGGCAATAACAAATTCCTCCAACACCACCAACCGCCGAGGCAATCACCAAAGCCCTCCTCGATCCTCGAAGAGAGAATTGTAGGAAAATTATTATTTAGTGTATTGAGAAGATTTTTACCTGGATTGCGACTTGGGCGTCCAAAATTGTCTCATCAAATTGCATCAAAACTGCGTCCTGGAATCCCCAGGGCAATCCCAGCAGGCGGAGTCGAAGCTGCAGATAGCTCTGGGATCCCAGGACGAAGTTTTGGCTCAATGGCTTAAATTTTTCTGTGGTGCTGCCTGGTGGGATTGTCGGACTGGGATATCTGATCTCTGATCTGTTGCCACAATAGGAATGCTCTTAAAAAAAACAGGGTTCCCACAACTATTTCCAGTGGATTGTTCGCAGGGCAAGGTGCTGGGATCCCAGTTACAATTTACTCCAGCCTTTTCAATCAGGAAGGCTAGGACGGTATTATTGTACAGAAAATTGGACTCTGCAATTCATCATGGACTCACCGCGAAGTCACTGGTATTAAGCATCACTTACGCTGTAAAAGTAAAAGTGAACAGGCCTACTTCTCCACTGCTAAAGGTTTCATGACAGGCTATGGCTGCTGCGGTGTTGAATTGAATGGTTTGTACATTGAAGGACTTGACAAAACACTTAGGTTGAACAAGTTATGTTTTTGCTGAAAGAAACTATTAAGCTGAATGAAGTTAGCGGTAACAAGAATCCCCCAATGCTCACCCCAAACTCACTCTGGAAATGTCAGAACATGATGTGTAGTGCTTTGGATAGAATTATTCACAAAGATGCAAAATCAACCAAGTCAAGATAATATTCATGCTCTTGGCTGGTGGCAGTTTATAATTGAAAGTATGACGGTGGGCTTTTAGCGTTTATTCTTCTTCTTTTTCTTCTTCTTTGATTTATTTTTTGAGCTTGACCCTCTTGTGCTGTCACCTCCAGCAGTTATTAGTTGCATGCTACCGTTGCCTCCCTGCTCATCATCCATTGGATTAAAACTGAGTTGTCCCGCTGGATTCACTCCTTCACCAACCTTAATTGGTGTTGTTTTCGTTACAGTTTTTGCACGTGCATTTCTCTCCTTTCTCATCTCAGACAACCGTAATGCCAACTCTTTTCCTTCATCTTTGGATGACCCTAGACCTATGCCCAGTAAGCTGTCGATGAATGATTCTGGCTCAAACTTATATTTGTCCAAACATTTTTTTGAGAACAGACATGCTGCAAATAAATGATTCATGAGAGTACGTGGGTCTCACATCTCTTAAATCTTCTATTCCTTCACCAACACCAATCAACTTTACTGGCAAATCCAACTCTCTGCTCACAGCAACAACACTACCGCCCTTCGCACTGCCATCCAATTTTGTCAAAATCAACCCAGTTAACCCCACCTCTTGATCCCATTGTTTTGCCGAATCCAATGCCATCCTTCCCTGGGCAGCGTCAATAACCAAGAGTGTTTCATGTGGCGTGTCTAAATTAGGAACGGGCTTAATAGTCTCATCAAATTCTACAGACATTCGTTTCTGAATCACTCGTTTCATCTTCTCTAATTCTCTTGTTAACGCATCATTGTTACTCAGTCGCCCCGAAGTGTCAACCAACAACACATCATAGTCTTCTTTAATTGCCTTGTCGAGGGCCCCGTATAATACAGCCGATGGACCATTTGTAGTTTCAGTAGGGGAAAAGCAATCCACCTCGGCACGTTCTCCCCATTGCTCTAATTGAGCAACTGCCCCAGCTCTGAAAGTATCGCACGCTGCCAAAAGAATTTTTTGACCTGTCTCTGTCTTCAGTCGATGAGCCAATTTTCCAATGGTAGTTGTTTTTCCCATACCGTTGGCCCCCATTATAAAATGTATAGTGAGTGGAGTTTTCCGCGCCCTGTCGCGGATTGGTAAACCATCTTTCTCTGTCGCAAATCGCAAAGCAAACTTATTATCTTCGTCGCTATCACTAGCTCCGAGTGCCTCAAGTAGTTTACCCCGCAACAGAGCCTTGACATCTTCTCTACCAAATATTTTGGTCCCTTCCCTCAATGTTCGTGCTTCCTCCAACACATCGTCAGTGGTGGCCATGCCCAAATCAGCTTGCAATAGCGTGTCTTCTAAGTTGTCCATAAGATTACCCGATTCGCCTGCCAATGCATCTTCAAGATTGTAAAGGAACGCATTGCGTGATTTGGCTAGGCCGGTGGTGATTGCGGCCAGAGATTCGGCGGTTGATTCTTGGGCTTTCTTAAAGAAGTCGAAGACATGTAATGACGTGGTTGATGGGTGATATAAATTGGTTTTTGTGATGTGATTGGTTGGCGCAAATGCGCTACATTGCACTGCAATCAATAGTGTTGATGATAATGGTCGTAGCCATGAACGTCGTCGTGTTTTCGTTAGCATAATCGATGAATAATAGATGAGAACAGCGTATCCGGGCACACGTCTTACGACGATGATGTATGATGTCGGCCGGCGTCGGCATTGTGATTGTGGATCTATCAAGAGGTGAGGAGTGAGGAAGGATTGACTCACGACAGCTCATGACCTAATCTATCACACCACACACCACCCTTGCCTTTTTTGTACTACTAGCGGGCTACGCCCGGCTAGCGCAAGCGTGTGTTTCAGGCGAATCTGGGGC
>JALLPH010001167.1:0-11779 GCA_036939855.1 Cyclotella choctawhatcheeana
ACGAAGAGACTCGTGGTGTCCTCAAGGTCTTCCTTGAGAATGTCATCAGGGACTCTGTTACCTACACCGAGCACGCCAGGAGGAAGACTGTCACCGCCATGGATGTTGTCTACGCCTTGAAGCGTCAAGGAAAGACCCTCTATGGTTTCGGAGGTTAAGCACATTGTGATCTGGAGGCTTCGTTTGTGTTGCTTTCATTAAACCAAACAGGATTTTCTAAAATCCGCCCTTCAGTCAAAGACTTTTCAATGTAATACTTGAACTTGTGTGAATTTATAGAGTAACCATCAAACTATATACCGAATAGACTCTCATGTGCTGCAGCCTCTTCAATCACGGCCTTTCACTCGCCCTCCACTCAGAGAATTAGGTAGATAGATACTAAATAGAAAACAAGATGATTGCTCGATGCCTAGCAACTATGTAGTGGAGATAATATTATGGTAGTGGTACTATGCTATACGCCAATCACACCATAGTTGTGCCCTCAATAATTGAAGTATTGAAATTGGATTGTAACTCACGTACTTGAGAGCATGGTTAGGGCTATGTATTACAACAACTAAAAATCACTGGTCCCACGCCTCGATCTAATATGGTTTATAAAACCCAAGTGCCTATTCCGATTTGCATTCATTTCAAGAGTCTTGGCCTCGTCACTGACATAGCTCCAACCCTGAAACAATTCCACCGTTTTATGTGAGGGATCTGTCAACCACCTTGCAGCAACATTCTCTGCTTCTATGTTGTTTCCAACATCAATCATTTGAGCACAAATATCTCGAATACAACCAGACAAAGTGCTGTCCATTTTGTGTTTGTGGTTGCGATGGCCTGCCATGGTGCTTCGTCGAAGTGTTTTCGGCTGAGCTTCCACAGCTGCATGGCGTATTATCCAATCTGGCATGACAACTTCTTTGAGTAGAGGGCTAAACTCTATACCTTCCATCCAGCTGTGTGCTTGGATGCCCTCGAACTTTGGACGCTTGTGTGGGTCTTTTTCCAACAGTGCCTTGATCAAATCTTTGCCATCTTGATCAAGATGCTCTGGATATGTCACCTCAGTCATCAAGCATCGCTGAAACGCATAACATTATTTAATGCAGATGAAGCATAAATTGAATACACAGAAACATCACAGACACTTGAGACACTTACAAATTCTATATCACGCATAGCTTTTCTTATAGCAGCTCTTTCATTCGCACTAGCCGCCCTCTCAATCGCAGATAGATTGGTTCCAGTGACAGAACTTCTTCGTTTGGAATGAGAGGGAGAGCTCACTACTGTTGAGGATTGCATGATTTCCTTTCTCGAAGGAAATGGTCTCCGGCCAGCTACCATGGTAAAAAGAGTGACTCCAAGCGAGAAGTAGTCTAAGTAGGGTGATGTAATACAAAAGAATGAGTGCTGGTGTTAAGAAACACGGATATACGAGACAAATCAATTGACTCACCCGCCTTTTCGTCATACCCAGAACGACTGAAGTAGTCAACATATCGCTCACCAACTTGCTCAGGAGGACGGAAGCCCTATGGTGCGTTCGATTTTTCAATTATGATGTAGTTAGCTAGTAGGTTGTACATTTCAACGGCAATGATATCTGGACTTACAGCCGTACCGCATAGAGTTCTACGACGAATCCGACGTAAATCACCTTGGACATCACCTGATTCGTCCTCAGAGACTTCGGGTTCTTCACTGCTAACACTATCTACGTCATCTGCGATAAGCTGTTCATTCTCGTTGGAGCTCGAATGTGTCGGTTCGAGCATGCTCTCTTGAGGATTGACCTGTTTCTTCTTAGCTATCAGACTGCCTGCCAGACCGAAATCTGTTATCTTGACATGTCCATCTAGACACATGAGTACATTTGATGGCTTTACATCTCTGTATATATATCCTTTGCGGTGAATGTAATCAAGTGCAAGTGCTATTTCTGCAGTATAAATTTTGGCCACATGAGCTGGTAAGACACCGTGAGAGGTGATTAATCGCGCAAGGGTCCCACCTGGAACGTATTCCATTGCAAGTACTGCATACAGTGACGAACAAAACGAGTATTCCAACCTTACTATGAATGGGTGCCCCCTACATTCTACTAGTGTATTTCTCTCAATGTGAAGAGACTTCTTATTAACAGCTCGAGTACCTCCTGCTCTGGTGAGGCGAGCCATGAATTCCATGGGTTGGACCTATGCCACAATACAAAGAGTCCTTTGTAATGAGATTGTCTTATTTTCAGAGGATGTCAACTCAATATTCATATGATGCATTGGTTTACACTCTACCTTTAATGCATAGGTGTGCCTTGTTGCAATTCGCGTAGCCTTGAAGACAAAGCCAAATCCTCCAGTGTCGATCAGGTGCTCCACATTGAATGATTCTTCTGTCAGGTATGATTTGTCGGTCCCGCTTAGGTTGGCAGTAGTCAGAGCACTATTATCTTGGATGGTGGTGCTGCATCTCCCACTGATTGTTTGGAAATCACTAACCCTCTCAGGCCGACGACCAACAGACGAAGATACCGCACAACCCATCTCAAAACCTAGTTAGCCACAGATGCTGCCACACTGTCAATCAGTTGAAAGCTTCTCTATATGATTTGTTCTTGAGATACAAAGTCGAAACGATTTCGAGGTTTCGTAAAAAAAAAGCAAACTGAAAAGTCAACTCTTCTACGAGGTTTTTATCTAAGCTGAAAGTGTCGGTTGCATTATTATAGGAGCAAGTTAGGCAGGTATGTTTCGCATTGACACTATTGACAAATGAAAGCTTACACTTGCTCACACAATCCCCGATACTTCATTCTCATTCGGAAACTGCAATCACGCATCCTCTTTCTCTCATTTTGACAGAAAGTCACATAAAATGTTAGCCACCAACTAGAAGATTGTTGTCCTGTAGAGCTTCAACCATTTTTTTCTGTACAATCACCCAATCATTCAGCAGATAAGTTGATCTACGGTACTTCCAGTGACCTCTCAAGTGAAAGTGTATATTCATCATATGACCTCTCAATAGCCCCTAATATAATCACTCCCCAGAAAACACTTAAACACTAACTTCACTCTCTTGCCCCGTCTCGTCCACATAAATCTCTGCCATATCCCGAAAGAGCTCCGCCACCTCCTTAAACAATGTACACATCATATGTTCATCTGTCGCGGCCACGGAGTTCTTTTTCAATATCTTGGATACGTCTGTCAAATGTTTTTCGATCGAGAATAAATTACCACACGAGCACGGTGGGCCGACGGCCACACAACCAGATATGGACGATATGTCTTCCAACTCCTTGCCAATCCGTTCGAACAATAACGCTAATTCTAAAGATTCATCAATGTTAGCACTTCCAAATACGTCGCTTATATCATAAAATGCCTTGGAGGCATCGTACATATATTCAGTGACGGCATTCCAATCCGTGCTCCATTGCGATCCTGCGGATACTAAAGCACTTCCAGCTTGTAATAGGAGTGCCTGAATCTCTTTATGGTCCATACCACCGATGTTGTAAAATAGCATGCCAAGGGATTTGGTCGAGGCGGATATGAAGGACAGTCCTGCGGAGGTTAGGGGGTTATTTGGGAGGGTTGAATCATCAGTGGATGAAGAAACAGTGTCCACTTGTTTGTTGGCGCTCGATTCAAGGCATGAAAAATAATTCTTCAGAACTGGTGAATGTCGTCGATCAGACTGGTGTTGTAGTGAGAGACGTGAATGCTTAATGCGATTATTTGATGAACAGAACGGAGCTGCATGTTGCATCAAAGATAGCGAAGTCATAAGTTTCAATTTGGTGGTTGTCATGGTTCAGGGTTTTCTGCTGGATGGTGGTGGTTGTGGTTTGCGGTGTATGGTATTGGCCTCCGTACTATCATAGTGGGTACTACTTATCATACCATACCATACTTATCTAATTGGCTCTAATTGGTCTCACCCTAAAGTCTCTAGTCTCATGCCAACTCCAAAGCACAAAGCCTCCAATGCTAGCTTGGCTGTGACAGTTACTTAATAATTAATTGATTAGACGCAGCACCCGGAGTCTATTTAGTTCGTTTTGGAATCTGACAATGTAATAAGTAGCTATTAACTGTAATAGATGATAGGTGAATGTTGAATACCTAATTGATTTTCTAAAAGTAAATCTTTTGCATTACATGATGGCTATGTCATATGTCGATTAAGGTATCCATGACGATGTTTCTCTTTGTCCTAGCACTTGATGAACAATTCATATTATCATCACGAAGATATAATTTGTGCTCACCCTCATCTTTCCGCGAACTTAGTGAGCCCCCAATAGGTTTTAAAAGTAGCTTACAATACTCTCGTCTTGTGCTGATTCTTTCAACCAAGCAGGGACGTTAATAGAAATATAATGTGGTGATATATAATCAACAATAGACTGACTGATTATTTCCTTGACCCATTTGCTGATCACGGGGAAAGAGCCAAAATCTATTCCTTTCAAACCACTGTTATTACAAGTTCAGAGTTGATACATTTGAGAAAAAAACTCGTGGACAGAATTCCTAAGTGCTATGCTAAAACTCTTACCTCTCTTGCTGAGGAACGATGCGTAGATTAAAATCTGGAATCCCTGACAGGGAGACGTTGACAGAAGATATGTAGGGATATTTTGATGTGGCTTGCAGAGACAGATCGAGGGACAGTTGTAAGTCATGGGAATTTATCGAAATCTTTGTTGACGGAACCATTCTATATTCCAGAGAGGATGGCTTAATATCTGAAATGCATTCAAGTTTCAATCGTGAGAGTCTGAATTTAATGGACAATGGAGAGAAAAAGGATTGTACACATACCGAGCATCAGAGCTGCATCTTCTAACAGCATTATCACATCAATAGTAAGATACACTTTCGCTTCTTTCACATCAGCGCCCTTTATCATAATATCACGAACAAAGGGAGGCGACGCACCAAAAGTCAGTGATTCCAAAGAGACATGGGCAACACCGCTAGGTCTTGAATATGTTTCCTCCAAACGTCTCGCCAAGAGAGAACTAACAGACAACGCCAACAAAGGCTCTATTCCACCTATATCGGATTCACCGCGAGCACGAACGCGCCACACACGAGATATTATTGAGTTCAACCAAAACGCAGACTCAACATGATCATTGACAAATGATGATCCTATAGATTCGACGGCATTTTTATATCCTGTCAGCATTGATCTCCTTTCTATAACAGCAGCTCTATTCTGAGACATTTGGCAGATGAGAAACCACGCCAATATATGAAGAACCAGAAGTGCCGTTTTCTTACTGATGATGAGACAGTATGCATGTACCAGAACGGCATAAAATAACCGAAAAGGCAGCACTGTTGTCCACAAAACACAACGGGCTCCTCTAGACGCAAAAGAAAAATCAGGTCCTCGTTTCATTGTGGAGTCAACTGTGAGAGTACTGTGGGTGTCGGCTTCATCTGCAGTTATCCCGTGGGGTATTGCATTTTTATTTTTTCTTTCCCTACGATTTATCTGGTTGCTATGGACTGTGATTCGATCATTGTCATTGCTGCTATTGGGATCTTTAAGTAACATCAAGGACGAGAAGTATAATATGACCAAAATAAATAGCACCCGAGTAGAGGTGGATGGCACTCCTGCTGTACCTTGCATAATAGTAGCAAGAGAGAGAAACAGTAAATGATCCGAGGTCACATCCGCAGAGTTTTTGCGTGTGTTATCATGGGTGTTATCATGGTACACATCTTGCGATTGATCGTCAACGTTGTCTATAAGTTCGTTTTGGTGGCTTGAATCATCTAAGCTAATCATATTCACGGCTTTTTTGGGTGCAGATTTATCCACTACGATCTGAGATGGCTTGTCCGACACACTAGCTTCACCTTCCTTTGCAAATACCTTGGATAGCGTGGATGTGAAATCTTCTACTACACGCACAACTCCTTCTGCTACTCCAGTTGCGGCAAAAGCAATTCTTTCTGTTGCAGATCCCGCGAGTAAGAAGGATTCAGCGACGTTGTCAATGGCATCACCTAAAAGCTTCACACTTGCACCTGCAACATGTCGCTTTCCGTGTCTTCTTTCAGAATGATCACTATTTCCATCGCTTGACTTGTCTGCACTCAACGTTGACCCTAAACTTCCAACGGCCCATCCACCCGCTTTAATAGCACCTCCAACCAAACGAGCAGAAGCTCCAGCGGAAGCAGCAGTGGATTCGCCAGCAAACCTCACAGCGTCACCGAGTAGTCCAAATGCCAATGATGTGACTCGGAATGAATTGGATAAAAGCATTGCGCCTTCTCTTTCGGTATCTTCCAAGTCAAAACTCTGATCTGATGCTTTCTGGGTATTGCTTCTCTGTCTTTGATGATACGTCTTCCCAGTGTAGTATTGGTTGACAGTTGCCGAATGCGAATCATGCCAAATCAACTTCACTATCTTTTCTCGTTTCAGTTCGTCTCTCTCTGAATCCAAGTGATGATTATTTACTTGAGTGTCCACTAAGTTGTCTCCATGCAGAAAGTCATGATCAACTCCAAAACCACTAGATTCATATTGAGGTAAGTCTCGACTACACGTTTTATTCGGTGGCTCTATGAAAACGAATTCCGAGGAAGGCTTGCCAGCAAAACATTTTTGTAACTCTCGAAGCGTTGAATCAGTGAAAGTGCTTTGATCAGAACTTACTTCTGACAAAGCAGTCTCCCCGAAGACACCTTCTTCCAAATCGCAACCTTTGCTCTCTACATTTGTCGTCTGAACAGATTTGAAGTCATCTTTTCTCAAGTAGTTGTCAAAGTCTTCTTCTGGTTCGTCAAAGAATAAAGCAGAGGTAATTTCACCAATAGTCACAATAACAGTAGCAAATATTGTCACAGCAACCACTGTAGTAAAAAGAGAATACCGGTTAGCAGCCGCTCCCCCAGCAATTAAGGCCAGTGCTTCCTCGAAAAAGTGATCCGGCCATGGCGATTTAACTTGATAGGAATCTTCTTCGAAGAAGTTACTAACTCTGTCAATATTTAATTCTTGATCCCCATTTGACCTTTGTATCCGATTGTGGGGTTCATACAAAGTTGGTGTTTGCTTTAGTCTAGTTTGTCTCCTCAGTTTTGCTCCTGACTCATACTGACGGGTCCAGACAGTTGCACCATTTTGTGCCAAACTTGTCAAAGTCTGCAATAATCGGTTAGGCCGTTTATGGGAGAGATTATCTTGCGAGCGGCTATTGGTATCTCGCCTTTCTGTATTTTGTGCCTTCCATCGAAATGCACAGCAGATGATGGTTTGTTCTTCTGCGACGAATAAGAACACCCCGACAAAGAACAGTGGAGATTTGAATGTCATCATGATTCCAGGTATGAATTATCATCTCCTACATCTGGTAAATAATGTGATTCATATGATATGATGTGTGCTGTCCCGCTGTCGAACCCAAAGATGCATAAGGGACGTGAGCTGTCATGAGTCTGACTTCTGACTTGTCACTTGTCATGATGTATGATGTCAGTGGTATTTATGTTGTGATGTTTGCTGTTCGGTGTTCGGTGTTCGGTGTTCGGGCAGGTTCGGGCTCATCCTTACATCATTCAAGGTCTCTTTTGATTAGCGGAATGTTTCAGTATTTGACCGATATAATGTCTATTATTTGGTTCCCCATTACCTACTAAAAATTATACTCAATAATCGAGAGCGCCCCTAACCGACGAATTACCAACAGAACGCACACAGAGTAACAACAAACAACAAACGAGCAATTTAGTTTGATAGTTCAAGGTGTTTGTTGTTGATGCATCATCTTTTTATAGGAGCGGCATTCTGCAGCTTTGACGCATCAAAACATCTTAACAACAGCAACAATGCGCCCCGTCCCATCATACCATCCAACTCATTTTCCCATCAATCTTCAATGAGAGATGGTTTTGAGATCCGACCAGCTTCGGGTGAGAATACTGATGTAATGAGATGATTGGTGCTTTTTGCGATGACACAGCACATAATCTCAAAGCATGCTCATGCAACTTCAACTCTTTGTTGAAAATCGACCCCAAACCAAAATAGACGGCAAGGGCATGGGAGCATTCTCAACAACCACCATAATCAAAGGCTCGACTCTTGGAGAGTACCACGGCGAAGTACTAACGAGGCGACAAGTTGAGGCACGGTATTGGGGTACACGTAAAGAAACCAAACACGATCGAAAATGGCGTAAATCTCGAACAGCACGGAATCAGGGGCTCTCTGGTGATTACCTGTTTGATGTGGGCAATGATTTATACATCGATGGAGAAGATGCCGATGTTAGTTCTTGGTGTCGTTTTGCCAATCATGCGGAGGAATTAGATGATGATAGTGCTGATAGTACTGCGTGCAATGCTGAGGTTCTTCGTAGGTTAGGATGGGATCAGGATGGTAATGCGGAACTGCGCTTATTTTTGGTGGCAATACGAGATATTGAACCGGGGACAGAAATATGCTATGATTATGGTGGAGAATACTGGTGATGTTGTGTTGTTGATGATTGTAAAAAAAGACACAATCCATAAAAATAATTGAAGTATTCATGATAATAGTGAATTGGAACATTATGCAGTGGTGCATGTATAGAAAACCACAGTAATTCAAGAATGATTTGTGTGAAAGTGAGTTGACGGTTGACGATCGATGTCAACATAGTTCAGTTTGTGCATGCTTCCATCTCGCTATGGTATCATCAATCATCACGTAATCACCTTATGTACATATCATTCAACAACGAAAGCATGCAGTATGCAGGATTGCACTTTAAAATCAGAGTGAGGGACAGGTCTTGGCATAGACTTTTCAAAATGGCTGTCAGTTGTAAATTATCAATAGAAATTATAAATGTAAATCAATATAATGTTTCTCTTACTCTTATACAGCTTGTTGTATGTTAACAAATCTGAAGACAAAAATACTTTCCCTTTGCCACGACCTTACTCTCTGGCAGCAGGTCTCACAGCTCAGTTGATGGCAATAAAATGATAAATCACCAAAGGACGTCACTTAAGACTTTCATTCATGTCCCCCCCCCTCCACAATAATAATGCTTGCCTGAATTTCCCCCTCTAATTTAATTGCTGAGTTTTATTAATCCGCATCCCCCTCTGATTTAATTGCTGCATTCCCCCCATGTTATAAAACATCTCTCAAATATTCTTTTGTTACCTCCCTCCTCTACCAGGCGTTCCTGGTCTTCCATACCCAGCATTTTGTTGCTGTGCACTCGCTGGTTTCAGAATCTGGAACGAACACATAAGTGTATCATCTACCGTCATCATTGCTCCAGCATTGTCAAATTCACCACAGTAGTTCGGGGCTGAAAATACCGTCACTAGTTCCCTTCCTGCAAAAAACTCATACCCATCTTCCACCACCTGATGTGCTCTTACAACCAAATCCAGATCGTGACGCCGAAGAAATTGGCGTACTACATCACCCCCAAATGTGAAAGAGACACCACGGTCATTTTCGTTCCACCCCTGACGAGAAAATGTGCGGTGAATTTGTATTTTGTCAGAAGCTCATCAAACTCTTTGCACACAAGGCACAATGAACACAGGAACACTCACAGTAATGGATGGGTCAGGATCAGCCCAGAGAATATCACAAAGAAGCCCCGTATCCGGTACATCACAAGGTCTCGCAATGTTCGCAATCTGCTCCATCTGGCTAAGCTCCGGACTCAACCCCCCGTGCATACAGATAATTTTGTCATCAATCACAGCCGTACACGGAAGGCAGTTGAAGGTATTGCAGAATGCCTTCCATAGCTTGACACTGTAGCGACGTCGGCATTCGTCGTAGAACCCGTATATCCTGTTAATCCCCGCACACTCGTGATTGCCACGGAGGATGAAGAAGTTTTCCGGGTACTTGATCTTATAAGCAAAGAGCAAACAGACGACTTCCAGGGATTGCTTCCCCCGGTCAACGTAATCCCCGAGAAAAAGGTAGTTGGCCTAAGTGTATATTTTTTGCAAAAGTAATGTATTTAATATGACGGATTTGCCAGGTTCAATCAGTACCATAACAAGCCATGTCAAACGTAGCAGGGGTGTCGAAGCCTAAGCAAAGCACAGCTGCAACAAAGGGTGCAGCCGAGGTCCACAAAAAACTCACCTCCGGGGGAAACCCCCCATACTCAAAAAGTCGTAACAAATCCGTATACTGCCCATGAATATCTCCACAAATTTTTATGGGCGCCCCCAACTCCAAAAGCATCGGTTGGCTCAACAACACTTCCCTGGCCTGATTACAAAGGTTGGTGGCATCTTGCACGCTGATATCAACCGGGGTGCCGGGCCGTTTGTTCCGTGCTGACAGGAGATTGTCGATTATGCCGTCGATCCACGACGTTTCGGACGTCATTTTGGTGCCCCTGGTTAATTAACTAATATTACACGTCGTCCCGGGATTTGGGTGGTGGGCTGTGAGGGTGCTTGTCTGTGCTTGTGGTGTCGGTTGTTGTCCGTCTGTGGCTGATGGTGGTCGGATTTTTTTGCGGAGGGGCGCGTTGACGGTGGGAAGGGGCGGGCCTGAATGAAATGCCTGTTGTTTGTGCCCTCCTCCTGATCCGCATAACTAGAGACTGCTGGCGCAGTGAACAGACACGCCATAATTCTCCCTGGGGAGAAAGAGTGGGAGAGTTTGAGTGAGGAGAGAGAGGAGTGAGAGGAGGAGAGAGGACAGATGCGAGAGAGAGAGAGAGTTCGGCGAGTTTAGTTTAGCCTTCTCATTATTGACGTTGACACCTGGTGGACAAAAAGGACCCGTTAGCTGCCGTTTTTGAGGGTGAAGTCATCCAACTTTGACGACTTCGACGATTGATAACTGCGGAAGGAGACATTGCCCTGGCGTGTCTGACAGCCTACATGAGGGTTGCGAGCTGCTAGATAGAGTACTAACAATTTTTGTCCCACTCCGCCAAGCGAATCTTGTCAGAATCTCGCCACATTGGTCGAATCTTCACTTAATCGGCCAACTTTGTTCGTCCAGTTCAATGACTTCTTGGCCGATTGGCCAACCCACGGCAAATGTAATTCATTCCAAGACCTAGAAAGATATATAGGAGTAGCCGCTACTTCATATCTTGTCATACGAAAGAGTTCCATTTCGCCATACTAGCCACTAGGTGGCTGTTGCCATAGTGGTGCTAGTTAAAAAGAGCGTTGCTGATTCAAGACAAAGGAATGAAATGGGATTGGGTTGTTTCCAATCAGCATGTTGCTGCGGCCGTCGATATTGCTTCGATCTTAGCTAACGCAATCTCGCAATCTTATGATGACGAGAGGGCGAGGGGCTGTTCTAGATACGCAATGGCGATAACAGTTGATTTGTATAAGACTTTCCCAGAAGTCTGACATAAATAAATGGTGTACTTGTTAGATAGTTAAATTACGAGAAACCTCGGCTCAGAAAAAGTATGCCAGCATTCATCTGTCCGTCAATAACTCGGCGTACTTTTTCACAAACCTCCTATCTCTTCTCCAACTTCACTAATGCAACGTATGAGGAGACTTGATTGAGGATTAGGAAAAAATTGTACTTTGACCAAGAATTGCGTGAAACTGGCCTACAGAATCTCAAGACTTCAACATATCATGAAAGCTAACATATCATGAAAACTGATTGACAGTCAGCTCAACCTCTTGAGCATGGTGAATATTTTGGCACAGGTCCCTACCTCCCACACCAAGACCAAGATTGAGTGGGTATAGACTGATTCAGCCATTTCATATCAGCTCGACTCTTC
>JALLPH010001168.1:0-11762 GCA_036939855.1 Cyclotella choctawhatcheeana
ATTGAGGGCCAGAGCGGGCTTAATGTGTGAGCGGATTATTGTGTGAACTACGGTAACTCCATCCTGGGAACTATCTTCTGATTATGAAGTCAGCAGGAACAAGCACTGCTGTATTGGCTTTATCGATTTTTCTGGATCAAAATGTATCTTTGGCAAAAGCATTTGCTCGTGATGGACGGAAACAAATAAAGCACTCAGTTACTAATGAGCCACTTTTTTCGACATTGGACCAGTCTGATCAATCAAATGAAAATAATAGCAAAACAAGTCGGCGTGACATTCTGCAAAAAGGATCGGTCTTCGGATCTATTGTTGCTGCGACACTTACAACTCAAGTACCAGTCCAATCTGCAGCTTATGCCAAGAATATTAAGTCGAGAACAACGGGGTATTCAATTCAACATACCGAGGCTGAGTGGTCAAAACTATTATCAAAGCAACAATACTTTATACTGAGAGAAGGTGGAACGGAGTCACCATATTCTTCGATACTTGAAGGAGAGGAGCGTGCAGGATTGTACTTGTGTAGTGGCTGTCAGACTCCACTATTTGATGCTAAACAAAAGTTTCATTCAGGAACAGGTTGGCCAAGCTTTGCATCTCCTCTCATGAGTTCTGTTGATTCCAATGTATCAAATGTAGAAATGGAAGACGTGAGTGTGTTTCAATATAAATTGGCTGGGGCTGAAGTTCGGTGTCATAGCTGTGGCGGACATTTAGGTGATGTCTTTGCTGATGGATTTTTGTTTGTTGGTACGCCTGCGGCGAAAACCGGGCAAAGGTATTGTATTGATGGGGCGGCGCTTTTGTTTGCACCTGAACCAACTGAACAGCAAAAATCAAGCGAACAGCTTGAGATTGTTAGAGGAGACTTGCCTCCTAGAAATGGGGAGAGACCTGTATTCTTTGGATGAACAAAGGACAGAGATAAATAAATGCGAAGTCAATAACTAATGATGCTAAATATTTACTATTTGTTTAGCAGGCTTCAATCAGCTTGGTAATCATATATATACAGGCAATTTGAGCTTAGATTGTTTTCCTAGCCTCTTCGGCATTTTCCATATCTTCATTTTCTTCCTCATGTTGCTCCATTTCAGATTTCTCCTCTTGTTCATCCATACTCATTTCTTCTGTTGTGAGTGAGGCTAATGCTCCTCTGCTGGCAGATTCAAGTTTGGCATGAGTTCGCACTCCGACTTCTAAAGCTGCAGAAACAATTTGTTTCGCATCCAAGTCCCTGCGAGCCCTTGCCCTGTGACCATTACCACCGCCCTTAAAGAGCACATCGAGACATCGAGCCGAATGATATGCGTCATGAGGTTTTGCTTTGGCTTGTCCTAAAATTTTAATGAGAGCTGAGAGCACATCACAACCAAACGACGCACTGGTGTCATCGATGAAACGCTTGGGGACGTTCAGGTCTGCAGGACGGTTGACAGGCTCAGTAGCAGCACGTCGGCGATTGGGTTGAGGAGGTGGGGGCTTTCGGTCATCCATGGATTCGGTTCCTTCTCCGAGAGTATGAAGTGCATTACTCAACACAGTGAGCCCCAAATTAAACAGAATACTTCTGAACTCTCGATCTATTTCATGATCATGGATGTCATCTTTGCCCATTTTTCCTTCAAAGTCATCTCCCATAATCATTTCTAGGATAGTCTCTCGAATTCCAAGGCCAGCACTTTCGTCGAAAAGAGCATCTAGGTCATCCTCATTGTCAATCCCCATGGCTACATCTTCTCTTGCTGAACCGAGCAATACAACTCGGCTCGCGATCTTGGCAGTATCAATACCTGCGCGGAGAGGGTCGGTCAACAGAACAAGAGATTCCATACCAAGTCTCTGAGCATCTACACGATCTTTCTTGATAAGAGAAGCGGCTATGTTAAGAGCCTGGAGTGCTTTGTCCACGATTTCATTCTGTTCATCTTCGCTGGGCTTTTTCTCAAATGGATCTTTGTCTCCGTTATCAAAGCTGTCGATATCTTTCTTGAGACCTGCAAACATTTTATCTGTGTCGTTGGCTGACAGGGATGGCGGACGCATTGGCTTAGGTCTTGCTAGTGTTGGTCTATTGATCGTGGCGCGGGGTTGATTCGCTCTGTCTCTTCCCCCCGGCTTCTCGAGTCCGTCCTTCTTATCATAAGCAGCAAAATCAAATTTACCTTCGGCTGCATCGAGAATTGCACGTCGATAGTTGTAAAAGGAGACAATGTCACCTTTTCTTCGTTGGACTTCAATTAGAAGAACTTGATGCCCAGGTGTTGGGGGGATTGAATGAACCAAATCTATCAAGCAAAATCAGAGGCCAAAATTTAGAATCATGGTATGAATGATTTAATGTTCACATAAAATTATGCTCACCTGATTGATTTCCCCCTATCATGATTCCCCCCTCATCCCCACCCAAATACATACTAATTACCATTTCACCCATCTCCATAGTTAACAAAGTGGCACATGGAACGGCATTATCCCACTCGGCTTGAACTGATAAATGTCTACACACATTTGATATTCTGTTCGAAATAGCCTCAATAGAATGTAAACCTGGTCCCATTGGTGTAAGAGCTGATGGCACATCTAACATCTCTCCTTCATGCTGCGGCTTTGCCAGCAGTAATTTACGAGTCGAGCGAGGATCTAATGGATAAAATGGAGGCAAAGGACGAAGAGCCTTATAATTCAATTTCCATCCCCAGTCATTGACAGGTGGCTCGGCCGGTGCCGCTGATGCTCCCCCGGTCCCACCTCCATTATCATTTCCCCACCCTGATGCTAAATCTCCACGAATATCTGATTCTTCCCAGTTACGGGGTGAATCTGCAGTGCTCGCTGCGGTGCTCGCTGTGCGAGCTGAAGCTACTGACGGTCTATTTGGACCTGGTGATGGATGATGCGAAGGTTTCATCGCTTGTATTTTATTTATCAGTTAAAGTAGATGCACAAACCGTCGTGTTTGACCAAATTAGAAAGACGATGGTAGCTTGTTGGGATTCAATAAGTACCAGGTCTTATTTTTGCAAATATTGATTGCACAAGATATGAATGAGGTTGTTTCAATGAAGGCGGGCTGAATGTTAGTGCAGTTTTTTATCGTTGGGGCTGCTACGATGATATGATTAGTTATGACAGACACCCGCAAGTTAGGTTACCGATAGCTAGTGGAACAGGCTTGGTTGCACTATCTAATAGTTTCTATTGAAAACTGCTTGCAATGTTGCACAACGATAAGTTGCACGAATGGAACGTAGGAGCTTGAAGTAGAAGGGTGTATGCTTGGCTCCGTCGGCGCTTGTGTAACCTGCTGTCCGAAACTACTATTAACTCACGCCTGAGAGTGGATGATGGGGATCGATGGTAGGGAGATGTCTCTGTAAATCACAACTCCGTCGTGTCTTTCTCCGGAAGTTTTGTCGTGTGGCTTGAAGAGGGACTACTACAGATTCAGAGATTCATTGGCCGTCAAGACAGTAGTGATTCTTGGTGCCGATAGGAGGAGGCGAGACTCTACCATACCAGCAAGTGAGAGGCTCTTGTTGGTAACGAACATTGGTTTGAACTCGGCGGCCAATCTCGCGTTTTGATCTCGGGTAAAATATTTCTCTGACAAATTTGAGTGAAATCAATTTATTACGGCCTCCATGACTCGATCTCATTGAAAGCAAAAAGGGGCTAGGTTCAAGCTAGTGTGAGGAATAAAGGTATCCCCTACTTGAGTCTTGGGGGTTGGAGTATTAGGTACCATACTAGGGTTGCTATCAAGTGCTATTTGTATGTGATTTGTGTGTAGGTATTTTGAGCTAATCCAAAACAGGGGCAGAAAGCCACAAGGAAAGCAGCAGTGTTTCCTCTGTTACCCTACTTCTCCAATTCAACATCATTCAACATTCAACATCTCAAATGGCTTGACACCCTCGCCTTGCCCTCTCCGGTTTTTAATTTCATTCGACCTTGTCCATCATCACCAATTAATATACATCCATCAATCGTCATCATTAATATGGTGGGTGTGGGTACACGATGCCTCCAATAATGCTCCATTACAGCGCCAGAGAGATATCCCCGCCTTGCCTACACAACTACCTACACTGAGTGCGCTGAACAAACTCCTGAATTTTATGTTTGCGATGTGCTGACCAACCTCCTGAATTTTATGTTTTCTAGTGAAGATGATGTTTTCCATTATGCATTTTGGCAATGGCAGTAACCAAATCAGCAGAGAAGCAGTATTATGACTACCTTTAAAAATTTATCACTGAAGAGATAAGATGTAATGTAAAAATGGTCAAACTATTTCATGGAAACCATTGACAAAACGATTGCGATAATAAGTGCGCCCCATGAGTACACAGAACGTTACTTCCAAACACACGTGAAATTCACACAAGACCAGAGCTCGCCACACCTTTCTCCTCACTCACACACGAAGACTCAAAAATTCTTGCCCGACACGACCAAAATTGACGAAGCCACCAAAGCAGCAAACACCAAACACGGGATCACGGGAGCCAATAATGACGGGAATACAATACAATTCAACATTTTTCAAATAGCAAGCCTTAGACACGTCAAAATGGAGCAATGTTGTGCAAATATTATTTGTCTTGATTAATTATTACTTATATTTAGTATTAGATATACTACAACATTATCAATTTTTTACTCAGCCTCGGACTAAACTAAACCTCATCCGTTCTCAATTTTGATCTATTGCTATCCACATTTGGTTGGTTATCTTATAAATTTCTCCTCATCAATGATTAATAGAGTATTGCTAATATTTGTTGTAGTTATTCATACCTCACCTCCCTAATCTGGTTGATTGTTGCATATTATTGATTGAATATCACCCAAAATACTTCAGTTTAAGACCTACATTACCACAACCACAACATACCGATAACATAAACAGAAGATTTTTGCAGTTCTATGGGGCCTCACTGACCTCTGTATCCTTGCATCCAGAGTTGGTGCAAGCAATGACTTTTTGCTCACAATCATGCTGTTAGAGACAGGTACAGTCAAACCACCCAGATCCAAAGTCCAAAGTGCACAACATCATTTGATGTATCCATGATGAGGGATTGGAATGGTCCTGCAGCAGTGATTTGACTGGATATGGCTCACAAAGTCACTGGCTTAGCCGTGTCGATTGGACAAGCCGGGAGCAGGCTATTTACACTCCAGGGAGTCAAAATCACATTGTTGTAGAGGGTCCAGTCCAAAGGAGGGGGGATTTCAGTAGGGTCCAGTCCAAAGGAGGGGGGATTTCAGTCACGAGTCCAGAAGTCGTCGACATCTTGGCATCTGTTTCCATCGATGAAGAAACATCAATCTTGTGGACATTAAAACATATAACAAATACAACAATCAACTGGAGAAACGCAAGCAGTGTTGGAATTGTGGTAAAAAAATACATACTCCAAATGATTCAGAACAGCTTTGATCGAGGTCTGTATCAATGAGAGTTGCCCATGCTGCAAAGTGTCTTCAACAGATTAAATACACCACGCAACAATCAACCTAATTGTGATATTCTAATTTTAAACTAAAATAAAGGCTCATTATCGTGTGTTGACTTATAAAATATTAAAGTTGTCACTTTTGCTTCGGTTGTCAGTGCATTTGTCGTGTACTTACATCGTTCCTGTTGAAAATGTTATGATTCAATAAAACTACTTTACAATTTATATGTTTGTTATTGTTTTGACTGAACTTCTTGTAATTATTAGATTCCTTAATAACACCCAGTTGGAACGTAAAATATTTTGCTGTGTATGCCAACAGCAACAGTCATATGTGTATGTTGAATTTTACACCAATGTTCAGGGTCTTCTATCTAAAACACCAACTGCTGATTGCTGATTTTACATTACATGTAAGAGTGTTACACTCACAGTTGATTGTTGCTTTTGGATACTTCGTTGTGCACAGTTCCCTGAGCAACCTCTGACAGAGACGGACCTCAAACGAAAGCTGTTCACTTCTTCTCATAATGTATTTTGAACACAACACGTCTAATATTCTCAGTTAGTTGTTGTGTAATGCGTTTGTTTATGACAATTGATGCGATGATGTTATCATGTACGAAAAGACGACGAAACAAACGTACCACTGACACATGTTTGTTTATGACCATCGATGCGATGATGTTATCATGAACAAAAGACGACGAAACGAACGTACCACTGAGACAAATGTACCAGTCATGCACAGTAAAGATTGATGCCCGTACGTGATGTGAGGGGTTAAGAATCAATAGCATATTGATCGGTGAGTTATGTACCGGTTTTGTTAACCAAAAAATGGATCAACACCTACCATCGACGGACCGGCGTGAAAGTAATGATGCACCCAATTTGACCCAATCACCCACTTACGACGTGATTGCATCGTACTAGCACGATCAATTTGGTAACTATTGACGCTAGATATGACCCAGAATAGTCGAGAGGGAGAGGTGCAGCCATATATGGTTGGTACTGGTTGCATGGGTGGTGGTAGCAGAGCTGGCGGAGCGGCCGCCATTGTCCGAGGCTTTTTGTGAGTACGGTGATGGCGGGAGAAAGGTAGGTAGATATCAAAGCACGACAAAAGCATTACATCGATAGGTACATATATACGTAACATGTATTTAAGTAAGTCCCATACCAAAACAAAAAATGTTGACTTTCGGCTACTATTACACCATGAAGGGGCCGATTTTTTTCAATCCAACTTCAGCAGCACGCATCAGGTGAGTGAATACTGCAAGTCTGGCAACTTTTTTGGCCATTGCATGACATTTCAAATTTGGCCATATTATGGGCTGGACCCCCTAATTGTTGGAGACAGATACAGACAAACCACCCAGATCTAAAGTGCACAACATCATTTGATTTATCCATGATGAGAGATAAAGGCCGTGTAGCCCCCCTAAATCGTCAAAATTTGAGGGTGCGCAATCAAAACTCAAAGAAAATAGGGCCAACTCGTCGACCAATCCATTGCCATAACTTTGTCTTGTGGACAATTTGGCCAATCATTATAGCCTAACATGTTTGGTTTGGTAGGGGTGATGTCTCGATGAAGATTAGGAGTTATTAAAATACTAGATGATAATAACGAGCTCTTTTATCCAGTTAACGTGTTGGTCAAACGCATTGACTAAACAGTGACTAAGTGTTTCGCCTTCGGGGCTCGTCAGTAGTGTGCGTTTGGGGTTACTTGTTTACTAAAAGACAGCGCTGGAACTACCCAGTGAAATGTAAGCACAAATTCCACGTGGAAGTTTTAATTGTGTTGAAAGTTTGACCAACACATGAATTTCAGAGTACTCTGTTACAGAAAAAGAAAAAAGAAAAATGGAATATTCGTTATTTGCTGAAGTGCAGAGGCGGGCCGCGTAGCTGGCCCGCCTGCACTTCAGCAAATAAAAGGGGAAGTTCCGTTCCAACTAGGCCAAAAACTTGGAGACATCCTTTCCCCTACCGTGAATGTTGCGGACAGAAAACCTATTTCCAAGGTTCAAGGGCCTACTGTATGCAACAATCAACTTACGAATATCGACATCGTCACCCATTTTATTCTTCATTTCAGATAGAGGTTGTTCCCCGGCTGGTTCTGAGACATGGTCTCTCCACAGTCGTTGAATTTTACGGGAAGGAGGATCACTGGGATGGTATTGGAGGTGAAAATACACCTGGTGACTGGAATCATCACGTTTTCTTTTCTTCAGTGCCTCATGTTCCTCAGGGCTACGTAACAGGTATGCTGTTGCATTTTCCTCTGCTTTAGTAAAGAGAGGGGCGAGGTTTTCAATAGAGTGACCTCGTGCAAGCAATCTTGATTGAAATTCCTTGATTCTCTCATCCGCATCTGACTTGTATGTGCAAAGACGGCGAATACGTAGGATTTGACCTGATATTGTGCCAGTGAAGACCCCACGAGGGTGGGACGAGAAGGGTGGGATGTAAAGGTACAAGTTTAGATCCTTTTCATAAAGGGTTGTAATGATCCGACCGTTGTCAATTGAGATTGTAAGGTCCATGAAATTGACTGAAGTGGAAGGTACATTGCAATCCCATTTCATTCCATGCCAGGCATCCATGTCATCACAGAAGGATTTCCAAAGAGCACGGTCTGTTTCCGGATCTGGGTCAGACAGCCAAATGCCAATAACGTCATCAATAAAACGCTTATAAAACATGATATTTGTAGACCATCTAGGGACCATGTTTCTTTCATGCAGAGCATAAAAGATTGTGGCCCAGGCAGGTGCTGGTGGTGTACCCATGGCTGTACCGGAGATTTGTCTCCAATAGGTATCTCCAAGTGCAAAAATATTGTTTTCAAATACAAGGTGCAGTGCTTCTCGAACGGCATCGGGGTCAAGATGTGGAAATTCACCATGATTTTCAACTATGAAGTTGCCAATGGCCTCGAGTGCTTCTTTTGTTTTAATATTTGTGTACATAGACACTGCATCTGCTGTGAAGAGTTTTGCATTTGGAGGTAACTGTAGCGTGTCCAAGAGGGCTTTTAGCACGAAGGAGTCCTTGAAATATGAAGGCTGGACTTTTGCAATGGGGAGGAGCATTTCAGTTACCCATTTACCCAATGCATGTGGGATACTAGTGACATCTGAGCAGACCGGGCGTGTAGGCCAACGGCCATCTTCACCAATACCCTTGTGAATTTTATACATGATATAAAATTGTCCAAAGGGGCTAGAGGAGTTCACTGACATGTGATGTGTGATGAATTCCTTAACTTTAGGCCCTACGGTGTCTTCATAATCATCAAGCCATTGAAGGATCTTCGTGCGGAGAGTCTCGGCTGCTTCTTGTGCTTCCTCTAAGGAGAGACGTTCATAGACTGTTTCATTCTTAAGATGAATAAGACAATCTTCAACATATTGCTCATAAAGGACTGCACATGGACCAAGCCCTTTATCAGCCAAAGGGTATAGGTGCTTCGAATCAGAAGCTAAAAGTTCCAATAATCGTTCTTGGAACGGAAGAATGTTGGAATCTGCTTGTTTCTTGGTGTACAGCCGTTGGACTCGGACATAAAATTTACTAAGACGTGCTGGGACCCAATCCGGTATATCCGCCAGGTCTGGGCGCCAGTCCGATCGAATGTAAAGTTTTGACTCAGGAGGAGGGGGAGAAATATCTGGGTTTGTATCAACTGACTCTTCGGGATCACCTGCAAAGAACACACGCCGGTGAAAATCAACCTCCAAACGGTCATAGCCGGTGAAGATAGAGCCAGTGGTGAACTTGGGAGTACAAATGAATTTAGGACCAAGTCCTAGCAGTGATTTTGCATTCTCAGGCGCTGACTTGTTCGGTGTCAGATCATGAAAAGCCATGTTGGTTGGCATAGTTGATAAATTGGGATTGGAGAGGTTGGACATAGAACAATTTGCACGAAGGCGGACGGCATTATGAAAAGGCGATAAAGAAGTGTCAGGGACAAAGCCATAGGCTTTCTTAATGCGAGCTCGAATTAATGCTTCCGAGTGTCGTTCTGACGCTTCCAGGCTTTGTTTCTGCTCTTCTTTTTGGGCTTGGAGGAGTTTAAGGGTTGGCGCAGACTGGAGGTTTCGCTGACGGTTAACGAATCTTGTTCGGCATCTATGGCTCCGTCTTGCTGCCTTCGCCGCTTTTTTGCAGCTCGCTTGTGAATGTTCTGACCAGGCTCTCGTAGGTGGGGGTGATGCTTCTTCTTCTTGGATGGGGTATGGGACTTTCGTTTGGATGGTGGGAGTGAATGAAATTTCACCTTCTGTTGGGGGCTGTGGGACTTTGATCGATCCGAGTCTATTGTTTCTGTGCCGGAGTCGGAAGACGGCACGTCCTCTTTTAAATCGAGGGAAGCTCTCAAGTTTTGTAACTCTTGTTCAGACTGGAGACGTTTAGAGCGTTCTAGCTGGAATTCTTTCTCAATGGATTCCATCCGTTCCAAAATCGAAATTGTAGTCTCATCAGTCTCTTTCTTATGCTTATTCATACGCTTGTCAACCGAAGTATCCACTGTTGCCACGATAGTCTTTTCACTGGTGGGAGGGTTGGCATTGTTTTGCTCTGAGTTCATTCTCTCGGAAGTTGCAGAGCTCAGCGTAGAAAGGTTAGTTTTCACTTGTGACTTCTTTAAGTCCTTCGCCGTCAGAATGTACATGTATTGGGTGATATACATTGCACGTGGTTGGAGAAATAGCCATTGGACTGCCTCTAGTAGGTCTTGGGTAGCTGAGCTATGGTCAAATGTCTCAAAATCTACTTCCTCAAGGGAGGTGAAGAGTCTTTTGGCAGGGGTATCAGATGGATCCGATGAAATGGAGGAGAGGAACGAGCCTTCAACATAATTTTCCTCACGAATGCTGTTGAGCAAGGCTAATCGTTTACAGCGAATAAGGCGTGTACTCTCTTCCTTGTGTCCAATGATGGTTTTAAGCTCACTGCTCGAATAATTTCTTGAGAACCAGAATTTATTCGTTTGAGGTTGCTTAAGGGTACGGAGGGGCGAAAGGGCTTGGGGTACAGCTGCGGTGACAGGTGTATCCGTAGACGTTGCAGGAGTGTTGATAGTAATGGGAGGTTGGGCTGGGGGCGCCTTTGTTTCATGCTTAGAAGCTTCCTTGAGAAATTTAAGCATATCAAATCCCTCAGTTTTTGCTTTCTCAAGAAGATCCAGTGCAGAGAAAAATCCAGTTGGTTTCGAGCTCTCTGTGAGGGCACTTGTATCTTCCTGTTGATAAATTGCAATAGGGCATTTGAGGTTCCCTTTTGCTGCGGCACCGGCTATTGGGGTTTCAGGTACCGACGCTGTCCCATCTTCTATCACGGGAATCACTGCGTCCGTGGTTTTAACAACCTCCTGAGCTGCAGCTGCCGTAGCTGGAGGAGTTAGTCTGTCCAATAACACTTTGGCATCCTCTGGCGCACGGCCACACTTGTTCTCACGCTTGTAGATCTCCACGAAGTTCTCAAGGGTGGTGAAATGCATGAGTATTTCATCATACGCAATAGTCAACATGTCTGCGACTAAGTTGTGGAAGCCGTACTCGGTTGCGTTGTGGGTGATAAGGACGATGTCGCTCAGCTGGGGAAGCGAGCGGGCAATGAATTCGATCAACTCGAGCTTTAAATCCTTGTTAACCGCGGAGACGGCTTTGAGGTAATGCTCGTGATTCTTCTTCGTTGCCTGAAAAGCGTCTTCTCGCGCGTCTTGTAAAATGCCCTTTAGGTCTGGGTCATTAAGCATCCTCTTCGGAACTTGGAAATTGAAGCTGAGAGAGTAGCTTTTGTTGATGAGCGAGTGGTTGACGCTTTGCCTAATGATAGTCTTCGAATCGTTGTAAAAACGGGACCACTTCGAGATGAACTCGTTCCCGATTAATACGTAGGCTTTTTGTGCTTGCACGTGTTGGAGCGACGCAACGAATGAGGCGACGATCTCTTGGGCAGCAGCCGTTGGCATCATACCGTGCCTCGGGCGATTGATCGACTTGGCGGCTATCGTGCGATCCTTGGCGTTAATTAATACCATCGGATTCAGCGGCGCTGTACTTCGCTGTCTCGCCGAGGTGCCATCATATGTATTCGTAGGCGCGGGAGCTTGAGACTTCTGTTGATCATACATGTTTGGTTTGGTAGGGGTGATGTCTCGATGAAGATTAGGAGTTATTAAAATACTAGATGATAATAACGAGCTCTTTTATCCAGTTAACGTGTTGGTCAAACGCATTGACTAAACAGTGACTAAGTGTT
>JALLPH010001169.1:0-11758 GCA_036939855.1 Cyclotella choctawhatcheeana
GGGGTTCTCACAGCCCATCTCCTGTAAAAGAAAAAACTGTAAATAACTAAATCACGGGACTAGATAATGGCCATGTCTATTGCCTTTCATTCAAGGTCCAGGAGCTTTCTAGCCGCTCATAAAAGCGATAAAATGTGTTATTGGATACTCCTAAGAAGACTAATATGAAAATACCATGATACAAACACGACGAGGAGTAATGATCAATTTGAGACGGAACAAGTTTTTGCGATTTCTACTATTTTCTTCCATTAGAAACCCATGATCTTTAAAAATCCGCTTAACTAAATCAATACATGACCAGATGCAGAGGGGGATGAGTGGGAGTGACTCTCCAAGAAAGAGAAAGAGCAGAGATCAGTAACGATCAATTTGGACAAAGAGCAAGAGCAAGGAACAAGTGAGGTGATAGGTCGTGGCTTATGTTTGAATACCTATTCCTGTGAAAAAATAATGCAGGATAACATCAGATTTATTCAATTTAATTCTACAAATTTCACTTCTTTTGTCTTCCTTAAAGCCATTTTCGGGCCAGTACCAATTCATCCCATGAAATTATCAGTATTGCCAATAACAATGATGATGAGCGATGAGCGACATACCGTATATTAGGTAGACTATGAACTGTTTTTCACAATGTTATCTGAAATTCTTTAGACACATCCAGACATCTTTTTTGCTTGCATTCAGTTGTTCCTCCAAATCAACACCCGATGCAAACTAGAACTCAAGATACTATCAGAACATTTATAGGGCTGACATCTACAGTCATAATATTTCAAAACCAAAGCGTAAGTCATTTGTGCATTAAAATAAGAGGCTCAAAGCAACATACTCAGGACAACTTGTTAAGCCTGAGCTGTCAAAAGATACCACAAAACAATGACTATGTATACAAACATTAAAGGTTCTTCACGCATTAAGGGAGGCTCAGCTGAATGCCTGCTACACATTTAAAAGTTGGGCTTCCCAAAACCCTTATTCTGTAAACTATGGAACTGATCACTCAAACACACATGAATTTAGAAGTATCTTTTGTTTGTTTGTGGTTAAATGTAAATCTTCTAAAGGAATCATAAATTGGTCCATCTTGTGCATTAAAAATCAACATGTGGAAAGAGGACTTTATTAATGACCTCACAATGACAACAATTCAATAAAAATTTGTTGTAATTAGAATTAGATTAGAATTAGAATTGTGTGCAATCACCAGTTATGATATCTATAACCATGTTGATAAGGCTAGATTAAGATCAACAATAAATATTTTCTTTTCTACCAAGGGTTAGTATCAACACTTTAAATAATGACAGTTTGCTATTTATTCAATTCAAGCACCTTTTGCACCTAATGTTGTTTTATCTGCAGGAACAGGAACAAGTCAAGAATAAACATGAATGAGTAATAGTGCAGGTATATGGTACATGAACTAAATATATTGCCAAGATCTCACACAATTCTCTTCCTCATACAGTTAATGTTTATTGCACTAAGCCTTTAAATTAGCAAGGAACTAATCTATCAAATGCTAATGAATATAATTGTTTTCCTCCAAAAACTCTACATGTGGATTTGTGTGGATACGAAGTTTTCAATTGCAAAGCTGACTACAGCATGCTCAGCAATTTGATTACATAAATATATTACTTCATAGTAAAATGAGGCATGCGTATTTTTGAGCGTACCATAGTGAGATATTATTTATCTAGCGAATTCAGAAACAATGTCACCGTGTTTTACTCCGATGCGGCTTCTTCGCCTGTAGCGTCTTCGCCTGCATCTGCTTCCTCTTCTGCTGCTGTCTCTTCTTCAACTTTATCACTTCCCAAACTACCAACACATTCCGCAGGTCTGACAACATTGCCCGAAATTTCAAGCCCCTTTTTCAACACGCTAATAACCGTGCCCTTTCCAAATTCCTCACTGTGTTCCTCTGAAACAGACACAATCCGTCCCCCATCAACAACATCCCCAACCTTGGCCTCATACTCAGTAACGCCCAATTCGTGCAAAGAGCTCATGAACTCTGTCCTTAATGCACTCAAACTCTTGGCAAACTCGTCCCCCTCATACTTGGACCAAACAGCATCCAAATCATCCAAGACGGGTAAAAACGTTTCGATAACAGCCGCCCTAGCGATACCTTTATTATCTGCCATATTGGCACCCCGCATCCTCTTATTGTTCTCTACTTGAGCTACCTGTCGTGCATATCCCGCCTTGGTATAACGATCTGCGGCCTCCTGTAGATTTGAGAGTGATGTTTTCTTCTGTTTCACCTCGGTTTCGAGTTGGGCAATAGTTGATTTCAGTTCGATAATTGCAGGATCTTCCGGTGGTTCTTCCGATTGTGTCTCGCTAGCTTCGTTGGTGGGTGATTCATCGGATGTTTCGGTGTCGCTCATTGGAAGGAATGATGGGTGTTGGCGAGTAATGGTTCGACATGATGTGATGGATGAAGGGATCGAGGAGAAACTGTTTACATATGAGCATGAAATAATTAAGAGAAGTGTGACGCTCAGTGCATTAGATAGAGGCGACATGATGGAGAATTGATGATGGAGAATTGATGATGGAGAATTGATGATGGAGAATTGATGATGGAGAGAGCGCGGGGTGGTCTGTTGCTATGTTAGTGAAAAGGTTGAGCCGTCAGATGATTTCCATGGAGTGGTCGAAAAGAGAGCGTTTGTTTGCGTGGATAGGACGGATGGATTTCAGCGGGAAAGTAGCGCCCCTTTTTTTCCTAGAATACTTAAATGGGGTTCTTGTCAAAGTGTCGCGTGTCACTGACAGCTGACAGCCACCCGAAGTATCTTTTGTCTCTGTGTGATGAAAAATGAAGAAAGATCCATCGCCCATCGCTTTCAGATTAGATCTCGGCACACTACTTTACAAACTGCTACGCCGAGAAGAACAACCATGATGTTCAACCGTCTTGCCACCAAAACCATCTCCGCTCTACGCCCTGCCACCCGAGGCATTCACTCCACCACCCCATCCAACGCCAAGGTAGCCGTCCTCGGAGCCGCCGGAGGAATTGGTCAACCCCTCTCCCTATTGTGCAAACTGTCACCCGAGGTTGATGAATTAAGCTGTTATGATATCGTGGGAACGCCGGGAGTGGCTGCGGATTTGAGTCATATCCCATCCAAGAGTAGTACATTGGGACGGTTACCTAGTCCTGTGAAGTGGCCTATGGGTCCTAATGAGGGGTTAAAGGAGGCGTTGGAAGGTTCTGAGTGAGTTTTGTTGATGCATTGCTGTGTACCGAATCTTTTAGTATCGTTAACAATCTCATTATTCATCATCCCGATTTACTGGTTACAAAATCATTGCTGTACAGTGTCGTTGTCATTCCTGCAGGTGTACCTCGTAAGCCTGGAATGACTCGTGATGACTTATTCAACACAAATGCATCCATTGTAAAGACACTTGTTGAGGGGTGTGCTTTGTATTGCCCTGATGCAATGATTGGTGAGCAGGATGTTGTTTTCGTATATTATTTCTTTTGATTGTATTTTTGGTGTCTCATTAGATTTTACATGTTCCACTTTTCCGTCGAAAAAGCCATTATTAGCAACCCAGTCAACTCGACTGTCCCCATTGCAGCCGAAGTACTCAAGAAGGCCGGTGTATACAACCCTAAAAAACTTGCAGGAGTCACCACTCTCGACGTCTGTCGTGCCAATACCTTTGTTGCAAACCATCATGGATGGGATCCAAAAGATGTCGATGTGACTGTGATTGGAGGACATGCGGGTATCACTATTTTGCCACTATTTTCTAGGGTGAATGGCGCCAAGTTTTCAGACGAAGAGTTGGAAGCTATCACTGTTAGGACACGTGAGTTGTTGTTTTACCTTATGAATGTGTATGTCTACAATTGAAATTCTCATGTCACCTCCGTCTACGTCAAAAATGGCACATAAGAATTTGGAGGTGACGAAGTTGTAGCAGCAAAAGCTGGAGCTGGAAGTGCCACTCTCTCAATGGCATATGCAGGTTACATTTTTACCGAGAATGTACTGAAAGCACAACGCGGAGAAGAAATTACGCAGTGTGCATTTGTTGAGAGCACCCTAACAGAGGCGCAGTATTTTGCCTCTCCTGTAAAGTTTGGAAAGAATGGAGTTGAGGAGATTTTGCCATTGGGAGATCTATCAGCATATGAGAAGCAGTGGTTTGATAAGATGATGCCTGAATTGAAGAAACAGATTCAAAAGGGTGTTGATTTCGTGAAGAATTAAATATGTGCGAGAGCTCTATTTATGTTTTTTCTGTAGAATGGTGATCTTGTGTCAATTCTTGGATAATCAAACTCTGCATAACTGACAGAGCACGTAACCAAGCATATACACAAGAGTTTGCACCACAGCTTGTATCTCTCTAGAATAGATGGTTTCAGTTGATAGAAGTGTCCGATTTGCATGTTTATCTTCTTTGTGATGTGGTAGGTATGGTAGATTCCATATGTCCGACTTGCAATGTTCCCCGTTTTTCCCCGATGACCAATCCGACGACACTCTCGGCGCACTCACTACAGCTCACTAGATAAATATCTACCCTTCTGTTCACTGTTCACACGGCCCGGCCCCCCCCCTATCCGCTATCCACAATCAACAACTTCACCCAGGAATTGACTGCATATTTCCACATCAGATTCTAACCACATCGGATCGGACTGAGATTGATAAGAGCAATAATACTCATATAACAGAACACTTCACAAGAGCTCAATATACAGCCGCTAGATAGATGTTCTCTCCTACAAAAAGAATCTCCTCTACTCATATCTCGACGGAAGAAAATAATTTGGATATCCGCCTCAAGACATTGGAGAAAACTGTGGCGCAAATGTTGAGATGTGCCAAAGCTGCAGATGCTGCACTAGAGGCTGCCCAAGCCGCAGCAGAGTTAGCACACAAAAATCTAGAGGAAGCCCAACTCGAAATGAAGGATGCCGAAGTGTGTCTTGAATCAGCAAGAAAGAAATCTCGATTGATGCTTGTTCCTGTTTCTAATGAAGCTGTGGCTGATGAGGTTATGGTACAAGGATGCGAGAAGTCACAGGTTAATGGTGTCTATAAACAATACGGATACCAAAATGGTGCTCCGAAGTATTCAAAAAGACTTCCATCAAAAACAGACAAAAAAGAAATCCAGCTTTATATTCATAAGATTCACCATCATTGGTATATATCAAGACTGTGTGGTGGTGAGTCGAAATAGTTTCACCTATGTATTGTCAAATCTTCAGAGAGAACCGATAACTAAAAATTATTGCATTCGACACTCATTATTCAAAGATTCTTGGAATAGTAAATGGGGTAGTGATGATTTCTATATTGCTCAAGGTGAACTATATTCTACATTGCCACCTGCAAATGGGTGGTCGCTTGACACATGTTACCGGGGGATTACACAATCATCATTACAGATTTTGCACAGTAGAAGTGCAAAAACAGATCCTGAGGTAGATCAATTGCAGAACATTGAGTCGGAGGATGTTGCAGATAATTTTCAGAGGCAATCTTCTGTACCAGAAACTACATATGGTGGCAATAGTTTGGAGAGTCGAGCTATTGTACCAAGATATGCTACTATTGAAGACTTGCCATTGCTCGAGGAAGAGATAGCAGAGGTATTTGAGTCATCACATGCATCAAGCACAAGCAACTCGCCATCTCCTGGTAAACAAGTTCCTACTTGGAATCGCGTTGAACATGAAGAAAATTCGATTTCCGGTCGTGAAGAGGTATCACAAACAGCAAAATCTCAGAAATCATTTACATCTGCATTAGCTAGTTTGGGCCGTTCACAAAGTACACAGAAACGAAGAGACCCTCCAAGCACTTCATCATCTTATATTGAATCATCATTTATGTCTACGTCTACCTCAGGATTGAGGAAATCAAGCTCAGCGAGTCTGGGCTCAACACAAAGTACATCGCAGAGGAGAAGAAGAAGACGAGCTTCAAATTATTGAGGTGCCATCTGGGCAACTGCGAGACCGGATATTTTCGGCAGTCAATTCTTTCCCTATGTTATTCTGGGATGATTGGAATTTTATCTGTCAACTCAATCTTCCTATGCATCATTTTCTGAGCCTCTCCGCACAACCTGAGGTACCAGTCTGAAGGTACTGATACACCGTCTGCATCTAAAGAAAGCCACTTCCCTTCTGCTGGTACGTCGTTTTGGGTTGAGGCTATCTTATAGATTGCAGTGCCTTCATCTACCTCATCGAATTGAGCCATCCATACTGTGTTTATATTTTCATTTTCTGCATACATATATGCCTGTCGCCACATGAACTTACCCCCTAGACGCGGAATAGAGTTGATGGGACGTTGACCATTTTTCAAGTTGTGCCAGCTAAATCCTGGCCCTGCGTTTTGTTTAGAAGCCAGCTTGTGTGAGTAGGTTAAAGACGCACGTTTAAATCAATCCAGTTTTGCTTACACATTGTTGGCATGTAATGTACGCCTAGTTGTAAGCATCGTATGGCATCCTTGGCAATTATATTTTCATAATACAAATCAAAGTTATCAGTTGAACTCCAACGACCTACATGCCAAGGATGGATGCCATCGAGAGATTCATATACAGTCTGCCAAAGAGGACTTGATCTTGAATCGTTTGTTAACTCTCGCCAACCAGATGGTACTCCTCCAATCAGAAACACTCGATACCGTGGATCTGATTCTGTCTTGAACCAACGTATTAAATCCAGCACTTTGCTAGGGGTTTCAATATTTACCTTTTTGAAGGAGGTTGAGTTATGAACCAAATGAATGCATTCAAATAATGGTTACTATAGAACTCTCACCGATCTGAAGCCGATGCCATAAATCCGCAGCACAGGCAGGCTGTTGTGGTGAAGATATCTGTCACTGGAACTTATTTCTTCATCGTCAACTAGTTTGATCCAATCATTCTTGATTTCGTCAAGCACACTCTCATTTATTGCATTACCAGCAATATTGTATGAGACAGCGAAAATACGACCTGTGGATTCGGCGGCAGCTCTGACATTCCTCAAAACTTGAGTCTTCCATTGATGATTACGAGGCTTACCAATGTCTTGCATGAACCTCATGTGAAACACACCACTGATGCCATAGTCTCGCATCCATTCAAAGTGTTTCAAAACTACTTTGGGTCTAGCAGCGGAGTAAAATTTTGCTTTCCTTCCATCTCTCATCAAAATATTTGACTCCATAAGATCTTCATCGTCATACTCCTCCATATTAGGATACATCTCGACTGTTAAATCATTAATGTTTGGATCATTTGGATGCGAAAACCAATGCTTCCATTTATTGATTGGCGCTCCGTCACCAGGATAAGCAAACCAACCTTGATAGCCACAGATTATGAGGTTCGACATGGAGTCATTTGGAAAAGTTTTGTCGTAAGTTAACTCAACAACTGCATGGCGGTTGTTATTGATCGGATTACTTTCAATACTTTTCACAAGAATCGATAAATCTCTCCCTGTGCCTTTCCAATCGTTAAATGTGTAGGAATGTGACTGGCGCAAGGACTGCACCACCATATTTTGCGAGTTATAGATGTCCACAATGTTTACTCTGTCTCTAAAAATAAGATTACCTCTTGATTGTGAGAAACCAATTATGATAGTTTCGTTACTGCCTGTACCGAAATTCGATGATAACATGGTATCAAGCTTGATTGCAACCGGGTAACCAGTTCTGTTAGAAGAGACGCTTGAGATTCTTTGAGTCTCGTATTTTGGCGCCAGGTCTGTATGCCATGTCCTTATCTGTTCGCAAAAGAACTCCTCATTGTTGCTGTTTCCAAGGCCTTTTGTAGTTGGCGGGGTCGGAGCTATGGTCGGTGCAACATTATCACCTCTTTTTGCTCGCTTTGATGCCTTTGTTGACTTTTTATTCTCAAGGTCCTCTACAATTGAATATATTTTGGAGCACTCCATCTAACGCAGTTCGAGTAAATGCATGTAAATGGGGGGAAATTAATTGTTGAGAAATATTGCGTTTGGGATGAGTTGTTTATATTGAAATCTAGAGGCAACTAACTTTTTGTTTGAATGACGGTGATGTAGATATCTCGATGGTTTGCAAGCTTGAAGGTGAATCGCTTGGACGAGATGTGAAATCGATAGTGGGAGAAAAGCTCGGAATTGGGTGGTTTGTTCTTTGTATAAATAGACTTGATGTCTCAGGCAAACCGGGAATGCTTGGCGAATGTATCTAAAATTGTTCCCAAGTATATCTGATGAGTTTCATAACTGCACAACTTCAACCAAATAAGGCAATTCTATAACCACTCACATCTGAACTCATTGGAACTCCACTTTCATTCTTAGAATGTGCTGCTAATGGAGAATTCGTAGGGTTGAGGCTACTTGCATTTGTGGATGGAGTCTAAAGCAAAACAGTGAGCTGCTAGTCAGAACCGGTAATCATATATAGGGCTCAAGAGCATAACTCACATCAGATGGATATGATAATGATACAGTAACAATCATCATGCCACATGTATCACCAAGCTCGACTTTGGTAAGGATTGATTCGATGTCATCAAGAAGTAGCAATGTTGCATAACTCAACCGACATAAACATCCCGCGAGGTCAATCTCAGATTCACAAAATCTATTGAAGATCTTTATGCTCTCAATCTGATAAGAATCAGCAAGATTAATCTCAAAGAATGCGTGTTCGTCATAAGTGTGAGAAAAGGTAACATTGTCATTGTCAACTGCATTCGATGCAACGTAATTTTTCAGTGTCGATGACTGGGTTGCATATCCTTGTAGAGCAACATTTCTTCCATTTGCAAGAACTTGAACCTCAAACATTTGCAGTTGCTCTCCACTAGTTGATAGTATCTTAACTTTTGTCGCTCTGAGAGGACACGGTAGATTCTTCCACAACTGCAACGATGCAACATTTTCGTCTGAATCCACCTACGAATGCCAAAATGTCAAAATAATATGCCATGACTCCAAAAGACTCGAAACTTTCTGACTTACCGTGACAAAGCCGCCAATGCACAAGCCGACGAATAAGATTGAGAGAGCAATAACAAAGGTCATATTCATATTCCAACCCAAGAATATAAGGCAACCGCCACTGCTGACGCAAAATGGACAGCCGATGACACAAACGAAATAAATCTTGACAACACAAGCAGCTGAACACAAGACAACATTGAATCTTCAGACAGATTCATATCCAACTTCTCACACAACTCTTTCATGGACAAAGTGTGACATGATTATTTTTTGGGCGGGAATAAATAGCGCCGCCAGCGCTCGCTCGTCTTTGAACGCAATGCAACAGCAACGCAACAACGCCACACGCCCACACACAACACACAATCCACACCCACAATTATTGAAATGAAATAGAAAATAGAGAAGTAGGGCGTGAACACATTGGGGATCAGATAATATCAGATTTACGGGGAGTTGATTCACCAGCAGCATCAACCAGGAGATAAGTCAAAATGGCACCACTACCGTAAGTTCTGATGGTATTGTTAATTTTGGTTTTCTCAAATGAATATATTATCTGTAAGGCATATCTCTAATATATGATGGTCTTACACAATTAAGTCTGGCAAAGTTAGGGAGTCTTCTAATAAAAACTCTCTCAAAACCGGTGGCAAAACGGATCAAAAGTCAAATGATAAAGAATGATATCACCCGAGACGGTCTCATATGGGTCGGGCAAAAGACACACGCTCTAACTACAAGAATGGAAATTTGGTCGTCTGGATATACTGTGAGAAGTATAAATAAACTAGAAGAAACTGAAGGTGGGTTCATGATTATGATTATTTACTGACGATGTAAATTACCTCGTGGATTTTACCTGTCTCATATTATTATCCTACACGAACAAATAATTCTTGTGCAACAAATACAGCTTTATCCCGAGGCGCAGATATTTTAAGTGAAACATTTCTTTTCGGTGTCTCTGGGGTAATTTTAGTTTATGAATACAATAGAAGTAGTGAAAAGGAACGGTTGAAGGAGGAAAAAAGGCTTCAACAAATAAGAGATGATGCATCGAAACTTCAAGCCAAGTTGGTTTCACTCGACAAACGTTTGGAAGCGTTGGAAGCATACGCCCAGGCCAATCGTAAATCAATTTTAGGATTGGATATTGGAAATAATTATAACAAACCAGAGAATGTTGTGCCAATTCTTGATAATGAGAATGATGGCACCAACATCATATCACAAGCAGAACAAACTAATGCTCATGATAGATCAAAGCCGAAAAACTTGGGTGCACCGACACGCTCAAGACGGTGGTTTTGGCCCTTTTGAACCGGATGAATGATTGATGTTTGTTGTTGTGAATATTGAATATTTCAACAGCTAATTGGTATTCTCTAAACACTTAATCTTTACACAAGCAAATCATTGCGAACGAGAGAGTGCATTAATATACATCATACGATCATACATACATCATGCGTGACATACAACTCATACAACCTGAGCCATAATCGACTAACTTTTTCCCATCTTCTTCGACCAAAGTGCCCTGGCTTTGTCAAAGATATTGTCATCGTAGAGATGGTTGACAATTCGTGAGTCCTCTTGAATCTTCCCAGCTGCGTTCCCCCCAGATGAAGATTCCTTTCGTTTCAATTTTGCATCAGTAGGCTTCTTATCTGCCTTCTTAACCGAATCGCGTTTATTAATCTTTTTCGATTCGTTTGCACTATCATTTTTGGATTCATTAGCACCGCTATCTTTCTTCTTTGCCGACTTACGTTTAGGTTTCGATGCAGGTTCTTCAGCCTCAGAAGTATCCTTCGCAACATCGTCTTTTTTCTTGATTAACTTACGTCTGGGTTTCATCTCTTCCTCTAGCGAAGAATCAACATTTCTAGTTGACAGTGTCTTCGTCGAGAGGCTTTTCCTGCGCTCTTTGTCTTTCTGCTGCGAATCTTCTGCGTCGATATTTCTGGTTGACACAGACTTAGTAGTTGATAGTCGCTTTGATTTCGATTTGGTCAACTCGCCTCCTTTTGGCGTAGTAGCTACATCATTCACCACGCTTTTACGCCGTGCACTACTCTCGCTTTCGTGGCTTTTCTTCCGGTTGAGCTTGGATTCTGATTTCTTCCTAGTTAATTCTGCCATCACTATGCCGCGAGTTGGGCTTTGTTTTCTACTCTTGTATTAGATTATTGCGGAAGAACAAGTTGCAATCATCCACTCGAGCTAAGTAGACAGACACAACGTATGGGACAACAGCAGATGATAACATTTATGTGTTACTCTCTTTCAGAGTTTCAGAGCCTCTGCTGATGATATTGAGAATCTTGAGGGCACTGGGAAAGAGTCGAGCCGGGATGCGTCATTCTGGTCTCAACATTGGGGTTGGGAGTGTGGGGGCTGTGTCACAGAGATGGTGAATCTTCGCACACATAAGCCCTACATGAAACTACCTAGTACCTACCTCGATTACCTAGATTGGAGATAGGGACGCGCGAGCATGCAATTAACCTTATCAAAAATTGATAAAGTAGTGTTTTTCTTGGTTTTTCTTCTGGTTTTTCACAACTTTACTACATACCTCTACATACCAACGGGATTCTATGGATTTGTCACTATCTGGTAGCTAGTTCCTAAATGATCCCAATTAATGTATGCTTATAATAAGGTCTTTTTCACTCAGTTTATGATCAAATCTTGCAATCCACACCAGCTTGACCCTCCCAATAACCCACCATTAGTATAATAAATGGT